>CAJQZJ010012348.1:7230421-7269204 GCA_907164525.1 Lophiomys imhausi | reverse complement strand
AATACCGATGTAGCCCAATACAATCTTAATTTTACATTAATATACAATGATCAATACCAATTTAGCCAAATATAATATTAATTTTGTATCAGTATACAAAGGTATAAGGCTATATTCAATAATCTGTCCTTTTTTCTTGATCTTTCCTATACTATGTCTATGTCCCATTTTTCTCAAGTCTGTTCACTCCTATATAGGAGAGAAAGGAGGATACAGAAAAGCAAAGAGAGAAGTCCCTGGGTCTAACCTCCAAAACCCATTTAACAAGACCATTTAACAGCTTGTAGTCTTTTCCCCTAAATAACAAAATTTTCTATTATCTATCAAATAACCAAAAGGGGAGAACACCCTCCCCACCTTCTGGGGATGGGACGTTGTTCTCTTAAAATGACTTCCTGCTGATTTGGGATGTAGTAAACCTGTTTGGGGCCCAAATAAAAATGGAAAAATGGTTAAAAATGTTAATAGAATCATTTGATGTTCAGTCCTTTTGTGCTCAGCTATTTAGATGTCCTAAGAAGTTCATAGACAGAAGCTGATCTTCAGAACTTTACTGAAGATCTGGCTGGAGTAGTCTGTGGAGCTGAACGATCTTAGCGATTTTGAGTTGTTGTGGTTGTAGACTTTTGAGGAAACTGCTATTGAAGAAGTCTGCCAGGCTAGATCATCTAGGCCACTCATCTTCTTTGGTGTCTGATCTGTTTTCTGCTGAGGTTTCCATTGTCCAGTTGTCCCTGGATTCCTTGAATGGATGCTTTAAATATCCTGGAAAGATAAGAACAGAGCCCTGCCCTAATCCTAACTCTGGGACAATTACCTTTTTTTTTGGGGGGGGGGTCAGGTAATATTTTTCCTGGAGCAAATTTGTTTTTTTTGACAATATATAAAGTATTATCTTTCAATCCGGATTAAAGAAGAAATTATTTTGATATTTTGGAGCTAAACAAACCTTTAGTGTATATATTTTGAGATCTCAAAGGACAATTTGTTTGAATTGCAGCCTGCCTTTTGTAAGTAGCTTTTAAACTTAAATCTTTCCAAATCCTATGTGCCTGTCTCTGCATTCTAAGTTTTGGGATCAAAGACATGTGGTTCCCAACTGATGGGATTAAAGATGTGCTCCTCCACTCCTGGATCAAAGTTTTTCTCTGTTTAGAGCTTGTTGTGTATCAGGTGGCCTTGAGCTCTGAGATCTGCCTGTTTCTGTCTCTAGTGTGTTGGGATTAAGGGTGTATTCTTCCCCAATGATGTGACTAAGGGTGTGCACCATCACCACCCTGTTTCTTGAAATGTCAAGTTTTGACCTCTTGCTACCAACCGACATAAACTGTTTAGGATAATTAAGAAACAGAAACTAATAGTCATGAAAACATGTCATTTTGTTAGTTACTATGACAGTCTATCACAGTTATTTTCTAAGCTACTCAGAAATCAAGTTGCTAAGAGACAAGCAATATTTGCTTATCTAAATATAAGAGATAGACTGGGCATCTTCAAAAACCTCAAGAGATCTGCAGAATATGGCATTCAAAGATGTTTTCTTAACTTAAGATTTTTTGGTATCGAGACATGTCAGCTCCTGACAGCACCCCCTATATTACTCCAAGTAGAAGATGAGCATCGAAGAATCTCCAGTGGGAGATGATTGAATTGGTGGTAAGCTGTTCTCTTGGCAAGAAAAACCCCTTGCTTCAACTGTAGACAGACTTCTGTCCAAAAAGAACAAAACTTGGAAGCAGATAAGTCGACAGCCTAGCTCTGCCAAGACAGGGTAGGTAAGTCCTTCATAATTCCTGCTCTACAATCAATGTCTGTCAGAGAAGTGGGTCCAAATAGCTGAAGATTGATGCTGCAATGTATGGAGAGAAAATGGGAACTGTCCAGGCAGCCACTGGTATGTCATTTCTTAGTATTGGAAGCTGCAGTCCCTGCACTTCCTATATAATCAGATATATTTATCCCTCTCAGGTCTCTGAGGTGGTTGAAGAATAGACAGTTAGAGTCTCATAGTTAAATTTTGAGTTGTTTAGGAATCAAGAGGGTGTTCTGGATCTAAGAAGATATTTTAAAAATTATGAGGCAAGTTAGTATGAAAGCTGAGTTAGATATATAACTTTAAACTCATGGAGATGGTTAGATAGTAGAATGTTAAAGTCAGGGGCCAAATACATATGGACTGGACATTGGGAATGTATGCTAAGCCATATAACTCTTATAATTGTGGCCTATTTATTTCTGTTGTTTTGTATTGTATTTATTGTTATAAGAAAAAGAACCATTTTTTGGACTGAAAGGGAGAGCTGTTGGGGGTAAAAGAAATACCTTAAACAAAAAAAAAGAAGGGTAGAGGATGGGGGGGTTGAGGGGGATGAGGGTGGAAGGGTGGGACTGGAGGGGGAGTAGGGAGGGGATTGTGATTGAGATGTAACTTGAAGAAATAAAAAATAAATTATTAAAAAAAAAGAATGAGTCAGAGATAGGATACACCCAGGAAAGAGAGGGAATTTAAAAGAACAGTGCAGACAAAAAGAGAGACATTTCAGTGAGTTGGGAGTCAGGTGAGAGGCAGTGAAGTGGACTAGAATTCATGGAAGTTCAGTTGGTAGAAGTTCAGTTCTTGGAGTTTAGAGAGGGTTTTTAGCAGGAGAGTTTTACAGAGACGGGTTGTAGAAAGAACAAGCTAAACACAGGTGAAGACACAATGAGCCAGGGAACGAGAATGATCCAGAAGATTAGAACAGAATTCTAGAGTGAGTTTGAGGACAAGCAGTGCAATTAAGTGAGAAGCTGCGAGAAATCAGTTTCAATCAGTCATCTTGGAGAGGAACGTGAGCCAGAATAGCCGAATTGAAACAGCCAGCCAGAGTTCAGAAAGAAGTAGAAAGGGTGAGTTTATTCAGCAGTCAGCCAACAAAACACCAATTAAATCAAGTAAATAAAAGTTACATTTACAAGAAACATTCTATTTTCTAATCTATAAAGCTTTAAATATTAAATGAAAGATATACTTTTGTTTTCAATATCTTATATTCTTAATATATAAAAAATGGTTAATAAAACCCACAAATTTTTTGTTAATAATTATTTCATTAAATAAACAGTATTTTCCAGCTAAACTGTTTCCATCACATAAACAGAACTTTTGTAGCTAAATTTTATACTTAGATTCTCAATATTACCATTGCTATTATATTATTTTGGCATCTTGAGTGTTTCTTTCACTTCGACCTGTCTAGATGTATTTCTGCCTATCAGAGCTCTGTTTTCTGCTGTTGCCATGCATCATTGAGCTCAACCTACAAATGTCACTCTTAACCTGATGGTGAGCAAATCAATGTTTATTCCTGAATAAAACCATTATAGCCCTTTTTTTCTTTTGCCAACAACATACCAGGTACATATCTTACTAAAATGGATTCCTTTGTGAGAGGCTTAATATTTGGCACCACTTTCTGAATATGTTAGCCTGTAATTCTAGGAATTCAGTTTACTCATATTTAATAATGGTACTAATTACACCTATTCCACTAAGACAACAGATGTAAAATTATGTTAATTAAGGGTGATACACAAAATTAGATATTGTTCTTTTGTTTTTATTAATGAGTACATGTGTGCAATAGAATGATAATTTTTCCAAGATCAAAGCAACCTCAGATTGTGAATCCAAAGAAGGAAAATATAATAAAATGGAATTAAAAGAAGGGAGTTTTCAACAAATCATGAGGGGTAATTTTAAACCACTAGACCTGTCTACAAAGAACTAGGCTTATTGAAATGCAGTGAGATCTATCCCACATGAAATGTTCACACAAAAAGTGGATAACTACTTCTAAGAGATTCATGCAAGAAACATCAATATTTTAACTTTTAAGTCTATTACCATGGTAAGAACCTACTATACTCTTAACAAGACTGGGGAAAGACAAACAAAGGATTAAAGCAAATGAGTCAATATATTAGTTCTTCTTTTTTTCTGACCCACTTGAGGTAACAGACTGAATTTATCTTCTCACTGTAAACACTAGAAAGCTTAAAAATGCATCAAAGAGTGGCTTTCCAATTTTTGATGTGAGAAAAGCCAAGGAGTACGTTAGACAATAGAGTGCATATGTTCATCCTGATGGCTCCAGTCAGAAACTAAGGGCCACAGTAGGGAGGAGTAGGTAACAAAGTGTCCAGACTACTTGTTTGTCCATTAGAATTGAGAAATAATGAGGTCATTGAAATTTATTGAACAGCTCGTACAAGAAAGATCTGGTTGTAAAGAGGAAAGACACCGAAGAAATATGCATGTGCTTTTTTTGTCTTTAGCTGAATAATGATTCTTGCATTTAGAGAGTGCAAGTTTGAAAATAAATAAATAATGTTGATACCCCCAGTTATTACCTTTCTTGCACATATAATCAAAGTTTCTGTATATTCAAGAGGACAAAGACTGTTAATGCCTGAAAGACAGCCTATTACACCATAGCTCCTACAGCCCTGCCCTTCCTCCAGTTCTTATGCTATCCCCACCATTTATCCCACTGTGATATCTGAACTGCTACTATATATAACAAATATATGTTAATAAAGAACATGAAATGATATTGGTGGCAGGACTACAAACAAAAACATTATGAGAACTGAAAAATCATGAGAAACATCAAATTCTGATGGCCCATAAGGAAAAATGATTATTGAATACACAAATTAATAGTGGGTAATTATAATGAAAATAAAAAAAAACTAGTATAGGCAGAACAGACTAGCCCTAGAGTAAAAAAATTCTAACCCAAAATTCAAAAATTTGAAAACAAAAAAATTCACATGTTCAGTGTATTGTATGAATGATATAACTGTCTGGGCAAGCAAACCATATCATTTCTCAAAATAATATAGCACAAGATTTTCTAAATTTGATAACAACAATATTATTTTTCCATAGGTAAGTGGACAAAAAAATTATGTTGCATACAGACAACAGAGTATTATACAATCAAAAACAAGGACAAAATAATGAAATAAAGGCACATTGTTAAATGCAAGGTGCCAATATGAAAAGGCGGTATACTTTGTGGCATTCTAAAAACAGTAAAACTATGAATATAGTAAAAGTATCCAAGGTTGCCAAGAGTGATGAAAGGAGTTCGTGAATGCAATCAGTACACAGGCTCTATAAGGCAGACATAGAAATATAAATGATTATTCAGTCCCATAGCATGTACAGCCAGAATAGTGAGCCCTAAATGAGTCTTGAACTTTAAGCAATGTTATGTCAATGTAAGTCATTGGTAGTGGAACCATTGACAATGGAAGAGGCTAATGATTCATTTGCGAGTGTATAGGGCATGTCAAAAGTATAAGCACCACCTCAATTTTGTTGCAAACTTTAGCTACTTTTGTAGTATGTTCTGGGGGGGGGAGGATACTACAAAAATAGAGTACATTCTGATATAAAGTTGATAGGTGTATGGCAACTCATGAAAAATTGTCTTCTTAATAGCAATAAAATGTGGTGTAAAGTGAGGGAAGATCTGTAAATAGAAATAAATTCAGAAGTGAATGAAATGATGGAATTGGCAGATAAGCATTTGGAGACAGACACTGTATAAATCCACTCAATGTTGCGGAAGGATTTAAAAGATAATGTAGAAGTAGTGGTGAGGGATGTGGAATGCATAGAAAGTAACAAGTACAGATTCTAAAGATGATAGCTATAGTATCAGAGGAGCAAGCTCATGAGTGGAATTAATATTAACTTTGGGTAGGAAAGTGTATCAAAGTACTGTCTCCCATCCAAGTACTATCCAGGCCCGACCCTGCTTAGCTTCCGAGATCAGACGAGATCGGGCGCGTTCAGGGTGGTATGGCCGTAGACAGTATCAAAGTACTGTAATGCAAAAACTAGATCCATTGCAAATATCAGCCCTGTATTTTAAAATGCTAATGCTATTGAAAGAAAACACCTGAGGCAGGGTATTGTAAACACAACAGACATTCATCTCTCATGGTCACAGAAGCTGAGTGCTGGTTATTTGCTTCAAGATGTCATCTTAGTTCAGAATCTTCCAAAGGGATAAATTGCTGTGCCCTTATATTCCGAAAAGCAGAAAAGTGCTCAATTGCGCCTTTGCACTCTGCTATAAGAAGATCAACTTCATTCATGAGAAAAAATCCTCATGATTTAATTATTTCCCGGGATGCCCTTTCTACTGCAGTTAAGAATTAAGTTACATTTCTTGAGTTCTTTATAAATTTTGGTTATTATCCCTCTGTTGGATGTGGGGTTGGTAAAGATCTTTTCCCAATCTGTAGGTTGTCATTTTGTTCTAATTACAGTGTCCTTTTCCATACAGAAGCTTTTTAGTTTCATGAGGTCCTGAGCGTGAATTATTGGTGTTCTGTTTAGGAAGTTGTCTCCTGAGCCATTGAGTTCAAGGCTTTCCCCCTCTTTCTCTTCAATTATATTCAATGTATTGGGCTTTATGTTAAAGTCTTTGATCCACTTGGAATTAAGTTTTGTGCAAGGTGATAAATATGGGTCTATTTGCATTCTTTTACATGTTGACATCCAGTTAGACCAGCACCATTTGTTGAAAAAGCTTTCCATTTTCCATTGTACAGTTTTGGTTTCTTTGTCAAAATTTAAGGACCATAGGTGTGTGGGTTTATTTCTGGGTCTTTGATTTGATTCCATTGATCAACAGGTGTGTTTCTATACCAGTACCATTCTATTTTTATTACTATTGCTCTGTAGTAAAGCTTGAAATATGGTACATTTTCACAATGGAATACTACTCAGCCATCAGATACAAGGAAATCATGCAATTTGCTGTTAAATGGATGGATCTAGAAAATCTCATCCTGAGTCAGCTAACCCAGACTCAGAAGGATGCATATGGCATCTATTCACTTATAACTGAATTTTAGCCATACAGTAAAGGATAAATATCTTACATCCAACAGATCAAAAGGAACAGGAAATTGTATTTTGTTACATGTTAGTGGGATGCTTTGCCCTAGTGGAACTGTCATGTTGCCCCAGAGCAAGAGGAAGCTTTTAACCCTCATATGACTGCTGAACTGAGGGGGCTGATATGTAGGGGCACCCCACACTGGAGGAGTTGGATAGGTAGGAGAATGGGGAGAGGGTGGGAGGGTGGGACCAGGAGGGGTGGAGGGCGGGGACTGTGATGGAAATGTAACTTGATGTAGTAAATAAACATAAAAAAAGAACTGAGTTGTAACAAGAATTTTAGGAAAGAACATAATCAAATCAGAACACAGACAAAATATGAATAAATGAAAAGTGATAAAGTGATATGTGGATACACGCAGTGGTCTAATGTACAAGTTTTCAGTTATGATATGAGAAACATGCAGAAAATAATTTATTATTTTCTTAAAACAGTAATAAATGCTTATAATTTTAGAAATCATGTTGAATAATGTAGAACAATATATGGAGAGAAACTGGGAATTGTCCAGGCACCAGTTTTCTACCATTTCTTAGTTTTCGAAGCTGCTGGCTCCGCACTTCCTGTATAATCAGGTATATTTATCCTTCTCAGGTCTCTGATGTGGTTGAAGACTAGATAGTTATAGTCTCACAGTTAAATTTTCAGTTGTTTATGAATTAAAAGGATGTTCTAGGTCTAAGAAGATGTTTTTAAATTGGTAATACAAGTTAGGATGGAAAGTGAGTTAGGTATAGACTTTAAACTCATGGAGCTAGATAGATAATAGAATATTAATATCAATTGTCAAATATGTGTGGACTAGACATTGGGAATATATGTTATACCTTATAATTTTCATAATTGTGGCCTAATTGTTGAAAAAAAAGAATTGAGTTCTGGGAGAAGAGAGAGATGGTGGAAGGGTGGGACCAGGAGGGGTAGAGGGAGGGGACTGTGATGGAGATGTTGCTTGAAGTAATAAATAAACTTTTAATTTTTTTAAAAAAGAAAAGAATAAAAGAAGATAAACAATTATCTACTTCAAAATAAAGATAAAAAAGAAAATGAGAAATTTTTCATATTATATTTCATAAAATTATATCTTAAATTATAACAACAGTATAATATTTAAAATGATGAGTATTTATTTCTTTATTTTATGAACAAAATAGTTATATTTTATTTAGTCTATCTGTTATAATAAAATTTCAATGTAAAACTTTTAATAATTATTAATCTTCATTTTCTAGAATGACAGAAATTAGCTAGTATAAATCCATGTGTTTCAATTAAGATTATTAAAAAAAAGTAGACCAGTGTTTAAAAAAATTAAAGGGGCTAAAATCAAGGAAGACAATATAGAATAACATACTAATCAAAATTCTGAAGTCATGGTTTAAGAAAGTTATTAAAATAAAGCAGAGCAGGGAAAATCTAGCACCTTTTGTATAAAAGAAAAAATTATGAGTACTCAAAGTCCTTATGTGAAAATCAGTAAGCAACCACAACATAAAAGTTTTGAAGTCACTGCACAACATATACATACCACACACACACACTCAGACACCCTGGGACATAGAGGCAGGGGGAGACAGAGAGAAAGAAAGACAGCAATAGAGACAAACAGAAGATTTAAGAGAGTAGCATAACTGTCTTCCGAGAGGCTTTACTCAGCAATGGACCTAAACTCATAACAAGACACACAGCCAGACATTGGAACAAGACCTGCTGTGTCTTGTGGAAGCACTGGGGCAAGGATAGAGGCACCCAAACTGGATAAGAACTACATAAGAAAACCAACATAGGCAAATAACATAGGCCTATGGGGGCTCACAGAGACTGAACCATCAACCAAACATCATGTAGATTGGACCTAGGCCTCTACACTTAGGAAGCTTAGTGTAGTCTTCATGTAGGGACCCTGGAATTGGAGTAGGAGCTGACCGTAACATGGACAGGGACATGAAATAGCTATTCTGTTTCCTACTATTGCAAAACATTCCTCAACCAGGGCCACAATGTCTGGCTTCGGTGGAAGAGGACACAGTTAGTTCTGATGTGACATGAAGTGCTGGGACATGTTGAAGGTCCCCCTGAGAAGGAAAGGAGGGAGAAATGGGGGCAGATGGTGGGAGGGTAAGACTGGGAAGAGAAGAGAGAGGGCACTGGGATAAGGATGTAAAGTGAATAAATAAATAAAAGAAAAAAGAACATGGAAAGCTTTTTCTTTTTTAAAATTTATTTATTACTTCAGGTACATCTCCATGAGACTATCCTCTTTCCACACCTCCCAGTCCTGCCCTCCCACCCTCTACCCCCTATCCCTTTCATCCCACTCCTCTGGAGTGGAGTGTCCCTACATAACAGTCCCCCACCCCAGTTCAGCAGTCATATGAGGGCCAGAGGCTCCTCATACACTGAGGGCCTACAAGGCAGCACCACTAGGGCAAAGTGCCTCACTGAAAGGAAACAAAGTCTATGTTCCTGTTCCCCTTGGTGCATTGGTTGTAGTATAGTTATACTGCACTATATGGGTAAATTATGACTATAAGTGAATAAATGTCATGAGCATCCTTCTAGGTCTGGGTTAGCTCACGCAGGATGAGCTTCTCTAGTTCCATCCATTTGGCTGCAAATTGCATAATTTCCTTGTTTCTGATAACTGAGTAGTATTCCATTGTGTAGATGTACACAGTTTTTTTTTTTATTCATTCCTCATAAGAGCGACATCTGGGTTGTTTCCAGTTTCTAGCTATTACAAATAAGGCTGCTATGAACATAGATGAGGAAACTTCCTTGTGATTTGGTCAGGAATGATTTGGATGTACACCAAGAAGTGGTATGTCTTGGTCCCAAGGCAGAGCTCTTCCAAGTTTTCTAAGATATTGCCAGACTGACCTCCATAGTGGTTGCACAAGCCTGCACTCCCACCAGCAATAGAGGAGGGTTCCCTTTCTCCACACCCTCGCCAGCATGTGCTGTCATATGAGCTTTTGTTCTTAACCATTCTGACAGGTGTGAAATTGAAACTCAGAGTCCTCTTGAGTTGCATTTCTCTGATGATTAATGATGCTAATCATTTCTTCAAGTGTCTCTCAGCCATTATTGATTCCTCCTTTGTGAATTCTCTGTCTAGCTCTGTCCCTAATTTTTTGATTGGATTATTTGGTTTCTTGCCATTTAATTTCTTGAGTTCCTTGTAAATTTTGGATATTAGCTCTCTGTCAGATGTGGGGGTTGGTGAAGATTTTTTCCCAATCTGTAGGCTGCCATTTGGTTCAAATAACAGTCTTTATATATATATATATATATATATATATATATATATATATATATAATTAAATAAGGTGATTTTTTTAAAAATACTTTATTTTTTTTCTTCAAGTTACATCTCAGTCACAAACCCCTCCCTATTCCCCCTTCCTATCCCGCCCTTACACCCTCTTCCCCCCAGAAGTTTCCCCTTTCTGTCCGACAGATGGTTCCTTCTCTTATAACAGTGAATACTATTCAAAACAACAGATATAAATATGCAACATTTATGAGAGTTAAATGGCCCAGTATACCTTCCCAATGTCCAGTTTATGCATATTTGGCCCCTGACTTTAACATTCTACTATATAACCATCTCCATGAGTTTAAAGGTCTATATCTGATTCAACATTCATACTAACTTGCAGCACACTTTTAAGAGTATCTTCTTAGATCTATAACACCCTCTTGATTCCTAAACAGCTCAAAATTTAACTATGAGACTTTAGCTGTCTATTCTTCAACCACCTCAGAGACCTGAGAGGGATAAATATAACTGCTTATATAGGAAGTGCAGGGCCTGCAGCTTCCAAAACTAAGAAATGACATACCAGTGACTGCCTGGACAGTTCCCATTTTCTCTCCATACATTCCTGCATCAGTCTTCAGCATTTGGGTCCTGTTTCTCTGACAGACATTTATTGTAGAGCAGGGATTATGAAGGACTTACCTACCCTGTCTTGGCAGAGCTAGGCTGTCAACTTCCCTGCTACCAAGTTTTGTCCTTTTTGGACAGCAGTCTGTCTGCAGTTGGAGCAAGGGGTTTTTTCATGCCAAGAGATAGGCTTGCCACTAATTCAACCATCTCACACTGGAGATTCTTCGATGCTTATCTTCTACTTGGAGTAGAATAGGGGGTGCTGTCAGGAGCTGATATGTCTCGATATCAAAAAAAAAAAAATCTTAATTTAAGATAACATCTTTGAATGCCATATTCTGCAGATCTCTTGGGGTTTTTGAAGATGCCCTATCCATCTCTTGTATTTAGATAAGCAAATGTTGCCTGTCTCTTAGCAACTTGATTACTGGGTAGTTTAGAGAATATCTGTGATAGACTGTCATAGTAGCTAACAAAGTGACATGTTTGCATGACTAGGAGTTTGTTTTACTTAACTATCCTAGACCGTTTTAGACGGTTGGTATCAAGAGGCCAGAGCTTCACATTTTATTTTTAAGTATCTCTAGGTATGATACCATTAGGAAGCGTTACCTTTAATTTTGTATCAATATACAAAGATCTATTCAATTGTGGTTAAATATACTCTTAATTATGTATCAATATACAAAGATCAATGCCTATGTAGTCCAATACAATCTTAATATTACGTCCATATACAAGGGTCAATACCATTGTGGCCAACTATAATCTTAATTTTGTATCAATATACAAAGATCAATACCGATGTAATCTAATACAATCTTATTTTTGCACAATAAACAATGGTCAATACCACTTTAGCCAAATATACTACTAATTTTGTATCAATATACAAAGGTATAAGGGCATATTCAATAATCTGCCCCTTCCTCTTGGACCTTCCTGTGCTATGTCTATATCTCATTTTTCTCAAGCCTATGCACTCCTACATAGGAGAGGAAGAAGGATACAGAAAAGGAAAAGTAGGAAGTCCCTGGGTCTAACCTCCAAAACCCATTAAACAGGACCATTTATCAGCTTGTAATCTCTTCCCCTAAATATCAGAATCAGGCACCAAGGAGGACGAGTGACCCAGTTGATTCAGCCTGGCAGACTTCCTCAATAGCTGTCTCCATCGGGGGCCTGCAACCACCAAGGCAATCCAATGTCGCTGGGACCATTCAGCTCTACACAATGCCCTGGCCGGAACCTCAGTGAAGCCTGCAAGATCAGCTTCTGCCTACAAACTCCTTAGGTCATCTAAACAGCTGAGAACAGAAGGACTGAACATAAAAGGATTGTACTAACATTTTTAACCATTTTTTCCATTTGGGTTCGGGCCCCAAACAGGTCTACTAGGACCCAAATCAGCAGGAAGTCACTTTAAGAGAGTGACATCCCATGCCCAGAGGGTGGTGAGGGTGTTTCTCCGCCCTTCTTTTTGGTTATTTGAAGGATAACTGAAAACTCTGAGATTTAGGGGAAGAGATTACAAGCTGATAAATGGTCCTGTTTAATGGGTTTTGGAGGTTACCCCAGGGACTTCCTACTTTTCCTTTCTGTATCCAAATTACAGTCTTTTGCCTTACAGAAGCTTTTCAGTTTCATGAGATCCTATTTATTGATTGTTGGTCTTAGATCCTGAGCTGTTGGTGTTCTGTTCAGAAATTTGTCATCTGTGCCAATGAGTTCGAGGGTTTTTCCCACTTTCTCTTCTAATATGTCCAGCCTTATATTATGGTCTTTGATCCACTTGGACTTAAGTTTTGTACAAGGTGATAAGTATGGGTATAATTTCATTCTTTTACATGTGGAAATCCAGTTGGACCAGCACCATTTGTTGAAGAACCTGTCCTTTTTCCATTGTATGATTTTGGCTTCTTTGTCAAAAATTAAGTGACCATAGGTGTGTGGATTCATCAATGGGTCTTCAATTCGATTCCATTGATCCACTGGTTTGCTTCTATACCAGTACCATGCTGTTTTCATTACTATTGCTCTGTAGTACAGCTTGAAATCTGGGATGGTGAAACCTCCAGATGTTTTTTTTATTGTACAGGATTGATTTAGCTATTCTGGGTTTTTTGTTGTTCAATATGAAATTGAGAATTGCTTTTTTCCAGGTCTATAAAGAATTGTGCTGGTATTTTGATAGGAATTGCATTGAGTCAGTATATTGCTTTTGTTTGGATGGCCATTTTTATTATGTTGATCCTACCTATCCATGAGCAGGAGAGATCTTTCTATCTTCTGATGGCCTCTTCAAATTCTTTCTTAAAGGATTTGAAGTTTTTGTTGTACAGGTCTTTCAGTTGCTTGGTTAGAGTTACCACCAGGTGTTTTATATTGTTTGTGGCTATTGTGAAAGGTGTTGATTCCCTGATTTCTTTCTCAGCCCATTTATTTGTTGTATAATGAAGGGCTTCTGATTTTTTAGAACTAATTTTGTATCCAGCCACCTTGCTGAAAGTGTTTATCAGCTGTAAGAGTTCTCTGGTGGAAATTTTGGGGTCACTTATGTATACTATCATATCGTCTGCAAAGGGATTATTTGACTTCTTCGTTTCCAATTTTTTACCCCTGATCTCCTTTAGCTGTCTTGTTCTTCTAGCAAGAAATTCAAGTACTATGTTGAAGAGATATGGCGAAATTGAAAACCTTGTCTTATCCCTGAATTTAGAGGAAATGCTTCAAGTTTCTCTCCATTTAATTTGATGTTGGCTTCAGGCTCGCTCTATATTGTCTTTATTTTTTGTAGTTATGATCCTGGTATACCTATTCTCTCCAGGACTTTTAGTATTAAAGGGTGTTGGATTTTGTCAAATGCTTTTTCTGCATCTAGCGAGATTATCATGTGGTTTTTTTCTTTCAACTTTTTTATATGGTGTATTACATTAATGGATTTTCGTATATTGAACCATCCCTACATTCCTGGGATGAAGTCTACTTGATCTTGGTGTATGATACTTTTGATGTGTTCTTGGATTCGCTTGGCCAGTATTTTATTAAGTATTTTTGCATCTGTGTTTGTGAGGGAGATTGGTCTGGTGTTACGTTTCTTTGTTGGGTCTTTGTGTGGTTTAGGAATCAGGGTGACTGTGGCCCCATAGAATGAGTTTGGCAATGTTCTTTCTGACTTTATTTTGTGAAAGATTTTGAAGAATATTGGTATTAGCTCTCTTTGAAGGTCTGGTAGAATTCTGTGCTGAAACCATCTGGCCCTGGGCTTTTTTTTTTTTGGTTGAGAGATTTTTAATGACTTTTTCTGTTTCCTTAGGGGTTATAGCGCTGTTTAATCTGTTAACCTGATCTTGATTTAACTTCAGAAGTTGGAATCTATGAAGAAAATTGTCCATTTCACTTAAGTTTTCAAATTTGGTGGAGTATAGATTTTTAAAGTAGGACCCAAATATTCTCTGAATTTCCTCAATGTCTTGTTATTTCTCCCTTTTTCATTTCTGATTTTGTTGATTTGGGTTTTTTTCCTCTGCCTTTCAGTTAATTTTGCTAAGGGTTTGTCTATTTTATTGATTTTTTTCCAAGAACCAACTCTTGGTTTAATTGATTCTTTGTATCATTCTTTTTGTTTCTAAGATGTTGATAATAGCCTTAAGTTTGTTGGTTTCCTGCCTTCTGCTGCTCCTCTTGGGAGTGTTTGCTTTTTTTTTTTTTTTTTTTTTTTAACCAATCATCCAGTTTAGTTGTTAATTCAATAATATGAGCAGTCACAATTTTCTCTTTGAAGTTACTTAGTGCTACAAACTTTCCCCGTGACACAGCTTTCATTGTGTCCCATAGGTTTGGGTATGTTGTACCTTCATATTCATTGAATTTTAAGAAATCTTTGATTTCCTCCTTAATTTCTTCCCTGACCCAGTAGTCATCCAGTAAAAGTTGTTCAATTTCCATGTGTGTGTAGGCTTCCTGTTGTTTCTGTTGCTATTGAAGTCCAGTTTTATTCCATGGTGGTCTGATAAGATACAAGGGGCTATTTCAATTTCCTTGTATCTATTGAGGCTTGCTTGGTGTCCAACTATATGGTCAATTTTGGAGAAGGTTCTGTGTGGTGCTGAGAAGAAGGTATATTCTTTAGTGTTTGAGTGAAACGTTCTGTAGATATCTGTTAGGTCCATTTGGTTCATGACCTCTGTTAGACTCATTATTTCTCTGTTTGGTTTCTGTCTTGATGACCTGTCTGTTGTTGTGAGTGGGATGTTGAAGTCTCCCACTACTAATGTGTTTTGATCAATGTGTGGTTTAAGCTTTAGAAGAGTTTCTTTTACAAATGTATGTGCCTTTGTATTTGGGGCATAGATGTTCAATATTGAGATGTCTTCATGATGAATATTTCCTTTACCAAGTATGTAATGCCCTTCTCTATTTTTTGGATTAACTTCAGTAGGAAGTCTATTTTGTAGAATATTAAGATGGCTATTCCATCTTCCTTCCTGAATCCATTGCTTGGAAAACCTTTCCCCAGCCTTTTACTCTGAGGTAGCCTCCATCTTTGTTAGTGAGATGTGTTTCTTGTATGCAGCACAATGATGGGTCTTCTTTACAGATACAGTCTGTAAGCTTATGTCTTTTTATTGGGGAGTTGAATCCATTGATGTTGATGGATATTAGTAACCAAAGGTTGTTATTTCCTATTATTTTGGTGTAGGTGGTAGTCTGTGTTTCTTTTGGTTTAGCTGTAGTGGAGTTTTTTGTTTCCTCTGTTTTCTTGGGTGTAGTTATCTTCTCTAGGTTGGAATTTTCCTTCTAGGCTCTTCTGTAGGTCTGGATTTGTGGGTAGATACTGTTTAAATTTGATTTTTTTCATGGAATATCTTGTTTTCTCCATGTATGTTAATAGAGAATTTTGCTGGGTATGGTAGTCTGACTGGGTACCTATGTTCTCTAAGGGCTTCTAGTACATCTGTCAGGCACTTCTGGCTTTTGAGTTTCTGAGGAGAAGTCAAGTGTAATTCTGATGGGTCTGCCATTATATGTTACTTGACCTTTTTCTCTTACAGCTTTTAATATTCTTTCTTTGTTCCATACATTTGAAGTTTCAATTATTATGTGGTGAGAGGAGTTTCTTTTATCATCTAATGAGTTTGGTGTTCTGTAAGCCTCTTGGAATTTTATTGGCATCTCTTTCTTTAGGTTTGGGAAGTTTTCTTCTATGATTTCGTTGAAGATGTTTCCTGGACCTTGAAGTTGGGAGTCTTCTCTTTCCTCTATGCCTATAGTTCTTAGGTTCATCTTTTCATTGTGTCTTTGATTTCTTTGATTCTGTGGGTGAGAAATTTTTAGCTTTCTCATTTTCTTTGGATGTTGTACTGATTTCTTCCATCGAAACTTTCATGCCTGAGATCCTGTCTTCCATCTCTTGCATACAATTTTTGATACTCATGTCTGTATTTCCTGTTCTCTTCCCTTGATTATCCAACACCAATCTTATCTCCAACCGTGTTTTCTTTGTTGTTTCCATTTCCAGTTTCATGCCTTGAAACATTTTATTCATTTCCTGCTCCAATTTTCTTGTTGTCTTGTTTCTTTCCTGTTCAAGTTGAGCCACTTTGGCTTGGAGATCTCTCATGGTATACTCCATTGCTTTCACTTGTAAAATTGTAGAATCTTTGAATTCCTTCAGAGATTTAAATTCTTCTTGAAAGACTTTCCAGAGTATAAAACTGTCATCGTTTTCCTGTGTTCCAGCTGTGTTGGAGTGGTCAGAGCTTGCTGTACTAGCATAGCTGCATTTTGTTGGAGTCATATTTCCCTGACTTTTGTTGGATCTGTTCTTTCACTGACCTTTAGCCATTTGAGTGTTCTTAGCTGTTTGTTCCTGGTGCCTTCAGGGCTTGGTGCCAAGGGGGGAATCAAAATGAGTCCATGCAGGCTGCCACCCTCTTGGATCCCCATCGAAAAGCTTTTTCAAATAAAGCATGCTGAAAATATTTTGCCATCAAGTCACCTGATTAAAAGACAAACAAAAAAAGCAAACAAAAACATTGTGGTACATTTACACAACGGAATACTACTCAGCCATCAGAAACAAGTAAATCATGTAATCTGCAGCCAAGTGGATGAAACTGGAAAAGTTCATCTTATGTAAGCTAACCTAGACTCAGAAAGATGTGCATGGTATCTATTCATTTATAATTGCATTTTATTCATGTAGTACAGGATAGGTATCCCACAACCAACACACCAAAAGGAACAGAAACATAGACCTTGTTGCCTATTAGTGGGACACTTTGCACTAATGGAGTTGCCATTTAGGTCCCCAGTGCAGGAGGAAGGTCTTAGTCCTCATATGACTGTTGAACTGAGGGGTCCTGGTATGTAGGGGCACCCTACACCAGAGGAGTAGGATAGTTGGGATAAGGGGGAGAGGGTTGGAGGGTGGGACAGGGAGGAGTGAAGGGAAGGTACTATGATGGAGGTGTAACTTGATGCTGTAAATAAACGTTAAAAAAAAGAAAACTAAAGACACACTCTAGATGGAAAGAAAATGATGTGACAAAACACACTTGTACACAAAAAGATGAAATGCACCAGAAATAGCAAACAGAGGCATAAATATTAAAAACAATGAAATTGGCTTCTATTTCTTGCTAATGACACAACATCTTCTATAAGACTGAATGTCCAGCTGACAACAGAGTGATAAAGACTGGGGAAAGAATAACAATTTCAATGCATCTGAAAATCAAAAAAAAAAAAAAAAGGAAAGAGAAACTTGACAGGATTTGTTATCCAAATAAAACTCTCTGAGATCCAGAGGAAGCAAGATATTGCATAAAAACAAAACACACACATACAATGAGAGCTGACATACAAAAAGGAAACTGAAAGATAATGAAATAAGATATTAAAAGTGCTAAGAGAAAAACATAAGAAATAAAAAACACTGTCAACCAAGGATCTCATACAAAATGAAAATATAGTTTTAAAAATATGAAGACAAATAATGACATTTCTAGGTAAACACAAAGTATTTTGTTGTGCATGTACACTGAAAGAAGTACTGAAATTGTTAAAAGTTAAGGAATATGAAGCCATATGGGAAATTAGATCACAGGAAAAAAAACAAATAAAGATTAAAATAGTCAATATTTAACAGTATTTTCCTTTTAATTTCTTTAATAATTATAAATAACACATTAGAGCATATTCACCCTGAAACTTCTCCCAGACCCACCCCTTTTCTACACCTACCCAACTTTGTGTTTTATTTTCTTCTTCTTTTTTTTTAATGTATCAAGTCCAATTTTTGCTACATATATATATATATATATATATACATACTCAGGTGTGCAACCATCCGCTGGAGCCCAGGGTCCACATCCTTAAAGAAATCCGACTTTCCCTTCTCTGTAACTGTGAAGTGCAAATAGCTCCTCTGATAAGAGAGGGACATGACACCCTGCTCAGCAACCCATTCATGGAGGTTGCCTGGTTTAAACTTGCACATGTACAGCTTTCCTGCCACATCCATGGCATCTCTTTCCTTTTAGTCATTCACCATCTCTGATTCTTGCAATCTCTCTACTCCTTGTTTCGCAGTGCTACCTGGTCCTTTGAATAATAGAGTAAGATACAGTTTTCATTTCAAAGTTTCTTATTGTTGGATCTGCAGCCTCCTGTGGGTCTCTGTGCTAATCATTGTTCTCAAAATAGAAGCACTAGCAATGAGGTCTGAATGATGTGCTAACCAACAGGTATAATGATAAGTCACTAAGAGTTGGTTTAATACTATGATATTAAAACCATTATTTAA
This sequence comes from Lophiomys imhausi, assembly GCA_907164525.1. Lineage (NCBI taxonomy): Eukaryota > Metazoa > Chordata > Mammalia > Rodentia > Muridae > Lophiomys > Lophiomys imhausi. The sequence continues at coordinate 7,250,540 of CAJQZJ010012348.1, read as the reverse complement.
AGAAATGGTAGAAGCAAGTTCTCTGATGTGGTTGACGGCCTGTATAATCAGAGGTTCTAAGTCCTAATATAGTACCCGGTATAAATTTCAATTTTTGGAGCAAGAAGTAAATCAAATCAGATTAAGTTACTTCTATCATTAGTTACTTTAATGATATTTATGCCACTAATGCTGCAGCGGGCATCTTTTATCAGGATTATCATTATTGTAGCTTGAAAGATCAACAGCTACACAAGATTAAGGTTTTCTTTTCTCCTCCAGTATCTTGCAAAACACTTTCCAGTACTGGGAAAGCTAGGGAGTAGGGATGAGATTTTGAGGTGTGTACCACCTTAACTTCTCCATGTTCTATGACTCAGGTAGGTGGTATCTTCAGCAACAGGTTCTAGCACTCAAAGTCTGAATGTTAACCAAGAGCATTGGCAGTACCCTTTCATGGTTTGATAAATCTACCAAACCTCAAGATCAACAACTTCAAAAACCGTAACCATCCCTGGCACTGTGTTTTTAAAAATGTTAATATATGGTTTCTAATGGGGGCATTTTCAATATTCATCTCATTATAAAGTAATTTTCTTATGTTTTTTTTCTTTATTGTAAGTGAATGGAATAAGAGGAAATATTATAACAATAGCAAAGGAATGGACAAGATCATGATTAGGATTATTCTGCTGTGAGGTATCAAAATATATATGATGTCATATATAACAATATATTTATACTTTTTTAAGTCAAGATTCATTATGTAACATCAGAGACAATAAAATATATATAAAATGAAGGCTGAGAGGAACATTTAGAAATGCGTATTAGCTTCACAGGCTTTGGGGTCAGAATGTTTATTTTCTTATTTATTTACTTATTTATTTTTAAAAATATTTATTTATTACTTCAGGTTGCATCTCCATTGCAGTGTCCTCCTTCCACCCCTCCCAGTCCCACCCTCCCACCTTCTACCTCCTATACATTCCATCCCACTCCTCTGGAGTGGAGTGTCCCTACATAACAGTTCTCTGCACCAGTTCAGCAGTCATATGAAGGCCAAGAGCCTCCTCATACACTGGGAGCCTACAAGGCACCATCAATAGGGCAAAGTCTCTCATTGACAGGAAATAAAGCCTATGTTCATGTTCCCTTTGGTGCATTGATTATAGTATAGTTATCCTGTACTATATGGCTAAAATCCGACTATAAGTGAATAGATGCCATGTGCATCCTTCTGAGTCTGGGTTAAATCACTCAAGATGAGCTTCTCTAGTTCCATTCATTTGGCTGCAAATTGCATGATTTCATTACTTCTGATGGCTGAGTAGTATTACATTGTGTAGATGTACCACAGTTTTTTTTTTTTTTATCCATTCCTCATTTGAGAGACATCTGGGTTGTTTCCAGTTTCTAGCTATTACAAATAAGGCTGCTATGAACATAGATGAGGTAACTTCCTTGTGATTTGGTAAGGAATCATTTGGATGTATACCCAGAAGTGGTATGGCTGGATCTTGAGGTAGAGCTATTCCAGGTTTTCAAAGATATTGCCAGACTTATTTCCATAGTGGTTGTAAAAGCTTGCACTCCCATCAGCAGTGGAGGAGGGTTCCCCTTTCTCCACAACCTCACCAGCATGTGTTGTCATTTGAGCTTTTGATCTTAGCCATTCTAAAAGGTGTGAGATGGAATCACAGAGTCGTCTTGAGTTCTATTTCTCTGATGATTAAGGATGCTGAGCATTTCTTCCAGTGTCTCTCAGCCATTAGGAATTCCTCGTTTGTGAATTCTCTATTTAGCTCTGTTCCCCATTTTTTTGATTGGATTATTTGGTTTCTTGGCATTTAATTTCTTGAGCTCTTTGTAAAATTTTGATATTAGCCCTCTGTCAGCTGTGGGATTGGCGAAGATATTTTCCCAATCTGTAGGTTGCCGTTTTGTTCGGAGGACAGTCTTTTGCCTTACAGAATCTTTCAGTTTCATGAGGTCCCATTTATTGATTGTTGGTCTTAGAGGCTGAGCTGTTGGAGTTCTGTTCAGGAAGTTTTCACCTATGCTGATGAGCTTGAGGCTTTTCCCCACTTTCTCTTCTAATAGATTTAGTGTGTCTGGCCTTATGTTAAGGTCCTTGATCCACTTGGACTTAAGTCATCAGAATATGGAAAGATCTCCCATGCTCATGGATAGGTAGGATCAACATAATAAAAATGGTCATTATGCCAAAATCAATATATAGATTCAATGCAGTTCCTATCAAAATACCACCACAATTCTATATAGACCTGGAAAAAGCAATTCTCAACTTCATATGGAATAAAAAAAAAAACAGTATAGCTAAATCAATCCTGTACAATTAAAAAAACAAAAACAAAAAACATCTCGAGGTATCACCATCCCAGATTTCAAGCTCTAGTACAGAGCAATATTAATAAGAACATCATGGTTCTGGTGTGGAAACAGACCAGTGGATCAATGGAATCAAACTGAAGGCCCTGAAACGAACCCACACACCTATGGTCACTTAATTTTTGACAAAGAAGACAAAACCGTACAATGGAAAAAAAGGAAAGCATCTTTACCAAATGGCACTGGTCCAACTGGATGTCGACATGTAAAAGAAGATTTTTTGTTTTGTTTTGTTTTGGTTATTTTGGTTTGGTTTGGTATTTTTTTTTTGTTTTTGTTTTTATTACTTCAGGTTACATCTCCATCACAGTTCCCTCTTTCCAGTCCTCCCAGTCCCACCCTCCCACCTTCTACCTGCTATCCCTTCCAACCCATTCCTCTGGAGTCTGGAGTGTCCCTACATATCAGTCCTCCGCCCCAGTTCAGCAGTCATATAATGGGTTAGAATGTTAAGAAGAGTGTTTTTAGTGGATCTCTGTAGTATTTATCATGTAGAATGAAGAATGTTTGTCTATGACTACAAATTTTTAGTTTCAGTAGAAGAAAACTTGCTGAGTCAGAGAACATGATTCAGTGGGTAAAATGTTTACCATTCAATTTGCCAGAGTTAGGATATAGACAGCCTATGTAAACACTGTGCAGGTATTGAAGACATTAAACTCAACAAGTAGGACTTATCTACAAAGAATCCCTAGAGCAGTTGTCTAGACAGACTATCTGGATCAAAGAATTCTGAATTCAAGTGAGAAACCCTGCTTCAATAAATGAGGTAGTGAATTATGACACTTTATTTCTACTTTCTGCCTCCATATGTAACCACAACTTGTATAAGTGAACATCCATAAACATTTACGTCCATAGATATGCATAGGTGCAAGAATGTATAACACACACTCATACAAACTTAAAAATATATAATGTGATAATGTCATGGCTGTAAAAAATGTACACCTGTTACCATTGTACTAAAATACTTTAGAATGTTTTAATAGTATGCAGTACACATAAATACATAAACGTATACTAGAAAATGATAAAAAGAAGATGAAGTAAAAATAAATATAATATAGTTAAATATAAGTGTAGTAATTCAATTTTTAAAAATTATGCAATAATAAACAAATATGATGAGAAATACAGGAAAAACAAAATGCATATGATGTGAATGTGTAAATGAGCATTTGCTTATTTTAAATTCAAGCTAGAAATTATCTGAGAAAATATAGATTTCTTCAACATGTTAGACATCTGTCGTAGATTAAACATCCTGTATGTAAATATAGCTAAGGACCCTTCCTCTGTATAAATGAAGGGAAGTTTGAAATATTTTCAATTAAAGAATAATTTGATTTAGATTTTCATAATTAAATATTTTATTTGTATTTATTAAGAATAAATGAACACAAATTAGTACTTTAAAGGAAATAGTATTATACGAAGCAGAAAGACAAAACAGACATCAAAGCAAAACTAACCCCAAACAGGGAACATATATTTTTCTCAAGTGTGCCTGGAGCAGTCACTATAGCAGACACAGTGTTCAGCCACTAAGAGAGCATTTGGGGATGTCAAAAGAATGAACAATGCAAAATAGCTTTCTGACCATGAAAGATTCAAACCATTAACCAAAATCAATAAAATAGCCAGAAAATTTGCAAATAATCTTAAACTTAAAACCTCTTATCTAAATCCCAGTAAACAAATAAGAAATCATGAGGAAAAAATTTTTCAACTGAAAATATATTAACAGAGATATGTTAACAAAATGACCTAATTCTGCCTTAATAGTGTAGAGAAATAAATTGTGCTGGGTGCTACTAGCAGACAATAAATATTCCATATAAAAAGAGAAGTCAATAAAATTGCAGGAAGTGACACACAAATCCATAAAACCTAAAGTTCAGTCTCTGAAATGAGCAATAAAATAGAAAATCTCTAGTTAGACTGAGTGCAAAAATTATCCAGAAAACACAATTCCATTAATGAATTACTGAGAAAACTTCAGTAAAGTCCTTAAGAAATTTATAGGATTTTAGACAGTGGCATAGACAACTTCAACCTAGTTAGCTTGAAAACTCCATCAAGATTTAAAAACCAGCACTAGATTTAAAAATAAATTAGTTCTTTTTTGTTTGCATGATCATTTCTTTTCCTATATATTTACATGAGAAAATAATTATTAAATTTATGCTATGAATAAAAAGTAGGTACATATGAGTTCATTAATTAGCTGAATCAGTAATTATAGGTGAAGGAGAACTGCTATAATTATTTTTTCAATCTGTTCTTTTATAAAACTCTGATCAAGAGCATCTCAGGGGAAGGAAACATTTGGCTTACATTTCCACGTCAAATTTCAGCCATGAGAGAAGTCAGGGCAGGAACTCAAGCAAGAAGATGAAGCAGAAACAATGGAGGTGGGTGGTAGGCATGCTGTTTGCTGGCATGCTCATTCAGGTCTATGCGTACCTACCTTTTTTATTGACATTTTTTGAGACTTTCATACATGCACATAATATATATTCATCAAATCTATCCCCCAATTCCTATAGCTATTTTTTACAATCTATGATCAGCTATCCTCTATGGGCTTGGTCCTCTTACATCAATTAACAATTAAGACCATCCCACACAGACATGCCCACAGGACAATTTGATCTAAGCAATTCCTAAAGTGAGGCATTTCTGCCAGACGACAATAGGTTGTATTGAATAGACAATTAAAGCTAACAAAGACTTGGAATAACACACAAAAATTCTTCCCAGAAAGAGTGAATTGCCTTATGGATCACTTTGAACTTAATACAGAACCTGATACCTAATTAATTCATTAATTCATTGCAGGCGATTTTCCATGTTGATACCTATGCACACATATGTATAAAAATATGAAACATGTCTTGTAAAATACAAAACATAACTTTTATTGTTACCAGGTGACTTGCTTTGAAAAATGTAAATGTGGTTCAGTATTTGAAACAAAATGAATTATATATTTTGTCATGTTATAATGAAGAAGGTAAAACCAGAAATAATATCATGCTTCTTGCATTGAATGTATGATAAAATATTTGACAGTATTTAAACAAAACACATGAAAACAGCATTTAGCATAATAGTAGAAATGGGTAAAACAATACCTTCTCTTTTAAAAAATGTATATATATGGAAGACAAAGAATTACCATCTTGCTTAATGTTAAAATATTGAAATTTCTGCAATTGAAAACAAATGTCAATGTTTGTTTTAAAGCATTTAAGTTTACACAGGTGAATCTATAAGATGAAAGAAAGAAAAAACACAGAATCAAAGAAGAAAATGTATTTTAATTTGTAAAATATGTCAACACAGAAAAACTATTAAAAATAATTAATAAGTTAAAAGATATTATGTGTTGCTAAAACTGTAGAATATAGGCTCACTATACCAAAGAATATGTTTCTAAATAATAGCAACAGATAAATGTAGAGATGAATGTAAAAATATTTATGACAATATTATTGCCATCAAGATAAAAATAGTTCAAAAATATAATTTATAAAAATGAATTCTCTGCAGAAAAAGCAAATAGATGAGAAATTCCATAAGCATTACAGATATGTTCTTGGCAAAACCTTATTGCTGAAGAATACACTACACATTTTAGCTACAAGACAAAAAAAACAATTTTAAAATGTTGGGTAACTTCATTCCTGGTGGGTAGTTTTCATTGTGCTGGAAAGTGCTAATCAGGTTGTTGGGGAGAAAGCACATCAACAGAATTATCCAAAGATAGACACTGAGTACAATAATATCAACCTTACAGGTAAATAATCCCAAATCATGCAACGATGTCATGACTGTTATAGGAGAACTAATGATTTTTTTTATACAATTGTGAATACTGTTCCACAGAGGGAATTTTAAGCCTGTTGCTCTAATCCTTGTCAAAAATTCATGTCTAGGAAGATCAGAGGCCCTAGTATTAGAACCAGTTATTGCTATTTTGCTAAATGAACATGTTTTCCAGTTAACTTCTCAGTATTTTTGTTCATATTTATAGAAAAAGACTGCTGTCAAGATTGGTCAGAAGAGATGAATTCTGCATTAGACAATAGTCAATACAGAGGTGCAGCCAAAGCACAGGGGAGATTTGGATGCTGATCACTAAATGGAATGTCTTTATCAAGTACCCAAGGCTCAGGGACACTATGGAAGAGGAAGCTGAAAGAGTATGAGAACGGCTGAAGAATTGAGAGGAATGTTGTGAAATACTGTCCCTGGATATTGTATTCATAAACTCCCATCAGCTGTTGTTATTTGCACAAGATGTAGACAAGATTAAGCCAAGAATAATTCTAGAGATCAGTAGGAAAGATGATCTCCAGGCCCATTTCCTCACTAAAATGCTGGTAGTAGTGGCTATTTTCTGAAGTAGGCAGAAACATTCTTTTTGAAGGATATGGTCATTACTATGTTTCTTATGCAGAAGTGGGAGATGTTTGATTATATTAATTTGTACACATGTTTGAATCCTCAAAGAACATACATTTTAAAAACTGAAATAATATGGATATAAACTTTTAAAATAGACAGAGAGAGAGGATTACTTATTCCAAAAGTATATGGTAAAAAAAACAAAACTAGAATGACAATATATATTAGATAGGAATGAAACTTTAACCTCATAGTAAATTTAATTTTCTCCATAAGTAAACATTTACTTACATATTAGCTTCTTAGCATTTAACAATTTGGGTGAAACATTTACCAATGCTTTTGTATAAACATCTTGTCAGGGCAAAAGACTCACAACAACTTAAATGTCTACAAACAAGAATTTAAGTTTGTAATATATTTTGTGATGGAATATTATGAAGCAATCAAACGGAATAGGAAATGGATGTGTTTCAGTAACATTATGATGAGTAATAAAAATATGCCAGATGCCAAACAATACATGCTTCATGGAATATCATGCTAAGAAGTTGAAAGGCAGACAGAACTCTCTTAGGCTGATATGACCCACAGTTTACTATGTGTTGAGTAAATTTACAAGAGGGTGAAAGAAATTTTCAGAGGTATTGGAAATGAATTGTAGCTTGATTGTGGTAGTGGTTATGTTTTTACATTAAAATTTACTTTATTACATATTTTATTTTAAATAAAAATTTCCACTTATGAAACCAAACAGGGATGTGTAATTTTTTCCACCATGGGTGAAGAAGCAAGATTTATGTTTCTCATAACCTTAACACAAACTCCTTTGGGGAAGGCAAAAGTCTGTCATATTTAGCAAATAAGAGCATCTTCTCTCTGGATATTAATTCCTGATTCCCAAAATTGATGCATTTAAGAAAAACTAAGGGTGCTCAATTAGACCCAGATATGCCCTTTGCTATGATATATGTCCTATTTGAATGCAGTAGATATACTGCTGTGCTATGCGCTGGCAATAAAGATTTTACATTTTATTTTGTTGGTGTAACAGTAGTAGTTGGTTTTTAATTTTTAAAAAATGTAGTTATAAAAATCATACTAAAATGAGGACAAATGACAAAATATTACATTTATTATTCTTTAGTATAGAAAAGCTGAAATCAGAGAAATTAATTAATGTAAGATAATAAAATTACCAAAACCAGAAGATGATTACATGGATGTTCTTTGTGGTATACTATCAACTGTATTAGAAATATAGTAAGAATTGAATTTAAATATTAACACTAACACACATCCTCTCTTGGGCCACCCTACTAATCATTGAATGTCACTCACAGGACAAATCTTTAACTCAAAGTAACATAAATTACCTTTCCCCATAAATGTTACAACACTCATTTTCTTTTGTTAAATATCACATTAGAGTCATCTTTTCAATGTCACCTCTAAGAAGCCCAACAAATGTCAGTTAAGCATCATTTCAGAAACTTAGTTTACCCATCAATTTATGGGGACAAATATTTGAGCCATAGGAAATTTTGCTTGTTCTTTCCAAAACAAAAATCTATGACAGAGAGATAAATATTGTTAAACATTAACTTCCGGTAGACTCTAGTACTTTAGCTCTCCTTCCCTTCTGAGTCCTGGTCAATAGTGCACTGATCCTTTTTAATACACATAATAGCTCTTATATTTGTTGTCTTCAGAAACCTGTCTTTATTTAGTATAGGTTCACATGACAAATCATGTGACTTCTATTTATAAATGGGTACTTATATATAACCGAGTAATTCCATGAGTGAGTGGATTCATAACTAAGTCACTGTATGGTGGCAACTTCTTTATTCAATGCTGGGCCCTATAAAACAAAAAACAGTTATCAATGAAATTAAAAAATAAATATAAGAATCATCATAGTTAGTAGTTCCTTATTCACAAAAAGACTGCCTTTAAACTGATTTTTTCCTATTTATTAAATATTTTATCCTCGCCAATTTTTCCTTTAGTTTCCCCAGGGCTCCTAAAGAAACATTTTCCAGATTTCCTATGCAGTGAGTCACTTTTATCCAAAGAGTTCATTAAGTGCACCACTCTCCCAGCAAAAAGGCCAAATCAGACATGTGGGACAGATTGGTCCAGAAATAACTTCACCCCTAGTGAACACTCAAATAAGGAAGCTCCAAACTGATCACTGACATAGGCCTATTTGTGCTTCTACTGTCCATTAACTCTTTGGCCAGAACAGCACTAACTGTGAGGAATAACCAAGATTTTTGTGAGTATTTGATAGTGTACCATAGGTGAGACTTTTGGCAGATGAATAAGAATTGTTTTATTGTGAACTCTGTGGCAGCAGTTGCTTTTTGAGCTTCTCCACCAACAAAAACCCATTACATAAAAGATATCATAGATAATACCATTTTTAAAAAATCTCATGTTGTAGAACATCAAGGCATGACCTTGGATTTTTGGAAGACAAATGTCACTCTGGGTAAAAGAAGCATGGTAATTTGATATGACTCCTTTTGGGGTACACTTGACATTCCATTAGAGAAACATTATCTAAGAGTTCACCTGGATTTTCCCATGGAAGGCTATAAAGAGGAACAATTGAGGACTTCACCGGAAGTCAGACTGATAAAGACAAATTTATAAAAAGTTCCAACTCAAGTTGTAGCTGGAAATAGACTTTGAATGGGAGTTTGCAAAAATTGCCTATCTTCCATGAACACCAAGTTCCTTGTGTTTTAAAAGATAATAGTTACGTCTATGAGATATTGCATGAAAAATGCTTAGGCTATAGTTATTTTGTCAACTTTGTAGCAACTCATTTAGTATAAATAATAGTAATATTTAAAACAATGTAGCAATAGTAATTATATTAATGATAATAAAGTACTGGTTAATACACAGAGACCTCTATGTTTAACAAAGTCACACAGGAACATCCCCAAATATTCACACATTTCAGAAGAAACTTGTTATAAACTTGAGGGATTTGCCTGGGCTGTGCTTTATTTTCAAGTGCATTATGCTCCCTCTCTCACACTTGATCACACACAGAATTCAGCATTGTATTCTGTAATATCATTACACCTAGGCATAGTGATCGCTCACAGTAAAACAAGTAACTGAGCCATAGGCTTTCTGCAGAAGGGGCTGTCTTAAGTACAGGAGGCACAGAGAATAGAAAACGCAAATTCACAGTACATCACTTTTGCTGAGTTTGCAAAATTCTATACATAATGATCTGTAGACTTCCTTTTCTCTGTTAGCAATGCTATTTCTGAAAACAGAGAAGCAGACAATATATTTAGCTCTAAATCTATTTTAATTTGTGCTTACAGTCAACTTTTATGGCCTTTGTCTGTAAGTTAACCAGCAAATAAAAATCTGTGAGAACATATTGAATAAACCTCACTTTTACTAAGCATAATATTGGACTGTGTGATTTAAAAAAATGTATGTAACACATACATTGTACATCTTTATCTTTTTTTTTCACCTATGGCAGAAATTTTCAATGAATGGCTTTATGCCTTATGGAATAATTTGTTCTAAATTCCATGCCATACACCTGGGAAGTTGAATGATGTTTCATGTTGCATATAAATTCCTAAGGTGTTTTCTACTATAAGGCAAAGGACATCTATGCTTTTGTGAGCATTATAATTCTTCTGATTAAATTTGTGTCTTGCCTTATCAACCTGCATTTGTGAATAGTGGTACTTTCTGAAGTGTCACCCTCAATGACATCACATCTAAACTCTGTGTCAAGAGTCATTGGTCACAACTGCTTATCTTTTCAGCTATTAACAGCTAATCCAGATGCAAAGTTTGTCACAGATGAGGTATGTCCTCAGTGGTGACTTTCCACTACAGAAATGTACCCATTTGTGGACACTAAAGGCCAACCTTGGATGTCATTATTCAGGTGCTATCTTACTTGTTATTTTCAGGCAGGATGGCTCAATAGCATAAATCTTTGAGTTTACTTTTATTGTTTGACCAGTAAGACCAGAAATTTGTCTATATTCACTGCCCAAGAGCTGGAATTGCAAGTATGCACCACCACACTAGGCTTTTACATGGGTTCTCGGGATTGAACTCAGCTCCTCGTGCTTACATGGACAAGTACTTTATTGACTGACTATGTCTTTAGTCCTCAAATTTCTCTTAAGTACTTTAATATTATTCTTCCAGTAAGTAAATTCTACAGAAAGTTATGAAAATACTAGAATGTCATTTCACAGAAGATGAATGAAACTTGAAGCTGATTGTTTAGCAGCAAAACTTTCTCTGTACATTTTCCATATCATTGAATATTCTTCCACAACCTCATCTAATGTCCACAGAGCATTTAAACACATACATACCCTTAAATTTGTGTAAGTGATCCTCAGTTTTTGGGCAATGAGATTACAAAAGAATATTTATGACCATCTACCTAATAAAAGATTCATTAAACTTTTTAATTTTATAAGATTTTATTTTATTTTAAATTATGTGTATTTATCAGTTGATGGCATATGTACAAAAGTGCACAGAGATGATGTGGTGGTAGAAACATCAGATGACTTTAGAGATAGAGTTATGGGCAGTTATGAACCCTCTGACATGAGTCTAAGGATATTGAACCTGGTTCCTCTGCAAGCACAGAACACACTCGCTTTTAGCCCCCGAGCTTTCTCCCAGCTCCACGACCACATCTTAAGAGTTGTCCCATCCCAGCCCACAGAAAAAGGTACCTAGCTGTGATATCTTTGTGGTGTCTTTGTATGGAAAATACATGAATATAGCATAATAATAATCTCTTCATTTTTATATCTTTGCAAATATATCTGTATATATATGCAGTTTACTGAAGCTTATAGACTTAATCAGAGAAGTTTCTTTGTAAAGTGGATGGTAATTAATGAAGACAATCATAATTGGTCAAAGTACAGAGAATGATTGACAGAGAAGTGTTCAGTGATACCTCTTCCCCAAGGTCCAGGGACCACCACAGAATAGTGTATTAAAAGATCGGAAAAGTCGGCAGTTAGGGGGGACTGGAGAAAAACAGTGTCTAATATAAATGGCAGGACTTATTAATTATGAACTCGTGCTAGCTATATTTCCTGTCATCAAGAATTATCCAGTAAATGTTTTCATATCCTGAACAATAAGAACAACACAAATTGGAATAGAAAGTTTCGTATATTTAACAAAGTCAAGGAACATATGGTGGTGGCTGCACATTTCTAAAGAGATAAGGGGTATTTGGGGGAAATGTATGATCAAAACACATGAAGACAAAAATCCCCAGAGAAATAATAAAACATTTTAAATGTCAAATGAAAAATTATAGAAATAGGCTGTAGCCTTTTGCATAGTGTGATTAACATGAGGGATGAGAAATCATCTGCAGTGTTTTTGTCTAGTACATGCTACACATTAGCTCATCACTTAGTACTAATTTCAGCCAAATCAAATGTTCCATTCTTGCAATACTTATCATTAATAAGCAGAAGTAACAAAATGTAAGATTAGTGATGTTAGCAAATCACACATATTAAGAATCTGTAAATCAATTATTTTAGATGAAAAGGTGAAAGTGTTTTCATTCATATATATATATATGTATGTTTTCATTCATATATATGCTATGACTATGACTTGACACTGACTGGAGTTAAAAGAATGGGACAACCCCCCATGAATAAGGGAGCACTACTAGATTATTGCATCTCGTTTTTTTAAAGACAGTTTTTTAATTTACTTTTTCAAGTTCATCTTTTTTTTTTCAACATTTATTTATTTCTTCAAGTTACATCTCAATCACAGTCCTCTCCCTTCTGCCTTCTTCCCCCTCTCCCTCCTATCTGCTTTATTTTTAAATTTTAGGTGTATCTTCCCCAACCCCAACATCTGCACCTTTTAGTCCAATAAAAGGCTCTTTTCTGTAACAATAAATACAATACAAAACAATAAACACAATTGGGCAACAATTATTAAACTTATAAGGTATAACACACATTCCTAATGTCCAATCCATATGTATTTGCCAACTGATAATAATATTCTTTTTTCTATCTATCTCAATGACTTTAAAGTTCTATATATAACCCAGTTTCCATCCTAACTTGCATTACCAACTTAAAGACATCTTCTTAGATTTAAAGCATTCTTTTAATTCCTAAACAACTTAAAACTTAACTGCGAGACTACAACTATTAAGTCTTCAACCACATCAGAGACCTGAAAAGGATAAATATATCTGAATAATTAGGAAGTCCAGAGCAAACAGCTTCCAAAACTAAGAAATGAGAGACTACTGGATGCCTTGACAATCCTGTTGACCTACCTGTTTCTGAGTTTTGTCCTTTTCAGACAGTAATCTGTCTACAGTTGAAGCAAGGGCTTTCTCTTGCTCAGTGATAACCTTGCCACTAATTCAGCCATCTCCAAATGGAGATTCTTTTTTGGTCATCATCTACTTGGAATAGAATGGGGGTGCTGTCAGGAGCTGATGTGTCTCAATATCAAAAAAAATCTTAAGTTAAGAAAACATCTTTAAACATCATATTTTACAGATCTTCGAGGTTTTTGAAGACCACCTATATTTCTCCATATATTTGAATAGGCAAATGTTGCTTGTCTCTTAGCAACTATATTTATGACTAACTTAGAAAACATCTGTGATACACTACACCAGTACCTAACACAATGGGAAGTTTGTGTGACTATTAGTTTGTATTTCTTAATTAGCCTAAACAGTTTGTGACAATTGCTACTAAAAGGCCAAAACTTCACATTACATTTTGAAGAATAACATAGGTACAATACCTTAAAAAGAGTTGAGCTTAATTTTGTATCTGTATACAAAGATCTGTCCCAATGTAGCCAAATATAACCTTAATTTTGTATCAATATACAAATCTTGATCAAATTCCATTCCCTCCTTTCCTCCAGGTCCCACCCTCTGTCCCTCCATCTTCCCTATCTCCATCATCTCCTTCTGCTCAGATGAGGGGAGCCCTCACATGTCAAACTCCCTCAGTTCATCAGTCACATAAGGACTAAGATCTTCGTCTTGTACTGGGGCTTGATTTAGGAGCCTAGCTAGGGTAAGGTGTTCCACTAACAACAGGATACAAGACTTGCTGCTGGGTGGAGTTTTTCATAGTACAGCTATGCTAGGTTCCTGTCTGTTTGGGTCTGTGTGTTGTAGATTTGTTGTTCTGTGCAATACGGTTAGTATCCATTTATAAAGCTACAATGTGTATCTTTCTGGGTCTAAATTAGCTCACTCAGAATGAGCTTTTCTTGTTCCATCCTTTTTGTTGAAAATTGCAAAGAGAGTGGGAGGGCGGGACTGGGAGGGGTGGAAAGAGAGCACTGTGATGGAGATGTAACCTTAAGTAATAAATAAACATTAAAAAAAAGATTTCTTTGTTTCTGATACCTAAGTAGTATTTCATTTCATCTCTTAAAAAAAAAAAAAGCATACCAGATATCTATGATTGCCTGTATCTGAACAAAGACATTGACCTTCACACAATGACTTCCCTAGACTTTTCTTAGTTTGAGGCTGTAGTGAACATGCAAAAAGTCTTTAGCTAAACTTCAAAACAAAACATCTCACCAAAGAAGCTCATAGACCACAACCTATTCAGCAAGATAGCTCAGTAGGTAGTAACGCTTGCTGCTATCCCTGACATTCTTGAGTTCAATCTCCAGAACCTACACAGTGACAGGTGAGAACCGTCTCTCACAAGTTTTTTTCTGCCCAGCATGTGTACTGTGACAGATGCGCACCCATCCCAGCACACACACACAATAAATAAAGCTGGAAGTGAGGAAGAAAGAGGTACAGAGCTAGTGAGAGGAGATTGTCAGTTGTCATCTGTTTTTTTCTGAGAGTAGAGGTCTTGCACATGAATGAACATGTTGTTTTATTGACTATATTTCTATTCTGGGTGTCCTAGAGATGAAAGGTGTCAGTTCTCATCTTCTCAATATATCACTACAGAATATATGAGAGGGAATAGAGCTTTTTTATCATGTTTCCTTCCTTTCTCTTTTATTTATATTCAAGGAAGGAAGACAAATCTTGCCTTCCCATAAACAAGATACTTTCTTTCATTCTGTCTGCTGGTTTGGAGCAAACTTCACATCTGACTTTTTTTTTTAAATTTTAATGTTTATTTATTACTTCAGGTTACATCTCCATCACAGTGCCTTCTTTCCACTCCTCCCAGTTCCACCCTCCCACCTTCTACCCCGTATCCCTTCCATCCCAATCCTCCAGAGTGGAGTGTCCCTACATAACAGTCCCTTGCCCCAGTTCAGCAGTCATATGAGGACCAAGAGCCTCCTCATACACTGGGGGCCTACAAGGCAGTATCACTAGAACACAATGTCTCATTGACAGGAAAAAAGTCTATGTTCATGGTCCCTTTGGTGTATTAGTTGTAGTATAGTTGTCCTGTACTATATGGCTAAATTCTGATTATAAGTGAATAGATGCCATGCGCAACCTTCTGAATCTAGGTTAGCTCACTCAGGATGAGCTTCTCTAGTTCCATCCTCCATTTGGCTGCAAAATGCATGATTTCAATGTTTCTGATAGCTGAGTAGTATTCCATTATGTAGATGCACCACATCTGACATTTTTAATCTATAAAGGTTACATTGACTTTTCCTTCTTTGTTTTGGGCTCTGCTAGTCAGAAGATTAGTACAATTTGAGGAATCTACATATGATGGCTCAGTAGCAAGTTATGATCTCCCTTACATAGTCTCTTCAAAGCACATAGTAAATAGGAATATTGTTCTCCTTTTCTGAATGTGCTTCAATAAAGTACACATTCCAAATCAGACGTGCTAATTTTTTATGCTATATCTTTGACAATCTACAGAACCTCTAGAACTTACTTTTGAAAGAGTTAAGATGGCCACACAATTTTTCACAGAAGGAAGAATCTACACTATCTTCTCTTGAACTTGGACTATGGTTAGTGTTTCATTTATGATGAAGAGAGGCAAGTAGTGCTGGCTTCTCTGGAGATGAAATTTGAAGTCAGGGAAGAATTGTTGTTCCACCTCACTCTCTTGGAACAGTATCCATCTCATCTCATTGCTATATCAGGAAGTGATTTCTAAAAACTTAGCCACAAACTTCATTTATAAAATGCACATTGCAAGACTAGCAGATGGTCTGGTCAATGGATCAGTCTGAGATCTTGGGTGTCCTCATAGGAATATGATCTATAAATAAAAAAATATTTAGTTCTTTTATGCTAATGTGCTTGCTAGTTTTATGTCAGCTTGACACAAGCTAGAGTCATCAGAGGAGGGAACCTCAGTTGGGAAAATGTCTCCATAAGATTTGGCTGTAGGCAAGATTGTAGGGCGATTTTTAAATTAGTGATTCATAGAGGGAGCAATGTAACCGATCTTTTAACTTATTATTTAACCTTTATTTATTTATTACTAAATTCACTTATAACAAACACCAACAATTTCTTAACTATTAATCCTATAAATTCCTACAACCCCTTTAACCTATCCACTAAACCTATTGATAATTATAACAACTACTTTCATAACCTTTTAGAATGATACAGTCTTTGGGGTAGGTCCTCAGTCGTCAGGAACACAGTCTTTGTTGTAGATTCTTTAACGCACTTAGCAGTCCTTTTTCTGGATCTCTCAGATGTAGGTTCGTCAGGGTAAGTTGGTTATTGCAGTCTCACCTTAAATAAGGCTTCATGCTTTCTTCTCTGTGGGAGACTCCAGCCATCTGCAGGCCAACTTACTTCTTTTGAATCAGGAACTCAGCTGCTCTGCCTCAGTCCTTAAAGCCAGGCACAGTTTCCCCTAGGCCACTGATCGGACAGATCAAACCCTTCTAGGCAAAAGCTGAGCGACAGGGTTTAGTCCTTGGCCTTTTGGTGTCTTGCTCAGGCTTTCTTTGCTCACCAGCTTCTTTCTGCTTCAGGGAAATCTGGCCAACAAATGATGACCAGCCCTTTTTTCAGCAGGACTCTTGGAGCTCTCTAGCATCAGGGGCCTCTTCTCTTTCTGGGCTTCATGCACTGTCCTTAAATAGGAGGAACTCTGTTTCATCTTAATTTGGGCTCTGCCCACTTAGCAGCTGAAAACAATGTCAGGCCAGATACTTTGTTTCTTCAAGTCTATTGAGTCTTTCCTGTTTTTCCTGACTTCAACCTTGTTTTTCAGTCTATTAAGTCTTTCCTGTTTTTCCTGACTTCATGCTGATAATACTCTTCAGGCCCCGAATTAAGAGACAGTATCAGAAACTCCTATATATTTTCTAAATCTAATTTATCTAACCCCTACATATCCCCCTTCTAGTAAAATAAAAAATAAATCTACATAATATCTACATATACAATGTAAATAAATTGTCTATGTACAATACATAAACTAACTTTAAATTTTTATCATATACATTAAAGCAAGTGTTAAAATAACTTTAAACTTCTCACAATACATAGTTGTATCTACATCTTTTGACAAAAGACATTAAAGCAAACAAAAAATTTTAAATTATTATCAATAAACTTACTTTCTATTACATACAAAATATTTTCAAACTTGCATCAATAAACAGAATCTTAAATTTCTACCAATATAACAAAATAATCTTAAGCTTTTAATAATAAAAGAGACAAAAAATAGAATGAGGGAAAAAAGAAAATCCTGAAAACCAATTCACAACACATAACATATATCCATTCATCCCAGATGACAACAAACAATCACAACACATAATATAACACACACAAAAAAATTCCAACCCATCTTTTTGGAATGGACTGTAAATATTTTCGGGTACCCTTCAAAAATTGAGATATTGGCCAATTCTTGGGAAAGTTACCTATAGCTTTTATTGTCCAGGCTCTGTAGGTCGATCAATTTTTGGACTAGCGCTTTTTTTTTAATAATTTATTTTTTATTTCTTCAAGTTACATCTCAATCACAATCCCCTCCCTACTCCCCCCTCCAGTCCCACCCTTCCACCCTCCTCCCCCTCAACCCCCCCATCTACTTCCCTTCCTTTTTGTTTTTTTAGTTTAAGGTATTTCTTTTTTTCCCCCTAACAGCTCTCCCTTTCTGTTCAAAAAATGGTTCTTTTTCTTATAACTATAAATACAATACAAAACAACAGAAATAAATAGGCCACAATTATAAGAGTTATATGGCTTAGCATATATTCCCAATGTCCAGTCCATATGTATTTGGCACCTGACTTTAACATTCGACTATCTAACCATCTCCATGAGTTTAAAGTTCTATATCTAACTCAGCTTTCATACTAACTTGCCTCATAATTTTAAAAATATCTTCTTAGATCCAGAACACCCTCTTGATTCCTAAACAACTCAAAATTTAACTATGAGACTCTAGGTATCTATTCTTCAACCACTTCAGAGACCTGAGAGGGATAAATATATCTGATTATATAAGAAGTGCAGGGCCTGCAGCTTCCAAAACTAAAAAATGAAATACCAGTGGCTGCCTGGACAGTTCCCATTTTCTCTCCATACATTACAGCATCAATCTTGAGCCATTTGGCCCCATTTCTCTCACAGACATTGGTTGTAGAGCAGGAATTATGAAGGACTTACCTACCCTGTCTTGGCAGAGCTAGGCTGTCGACTTATCTGCTTCCATATTTTGTCCTTTTTGGACAGAAGTCTGTCTACAGTTGAAGCAAGGGGTTTTTCTTGCCAAGAGAACGGCTTACCACCAATTCAATCATCTCCCACTGGAGATTCTTCAATGCTCATCTTCTACTTGGAGTAGAATAGGGGTTGCTGTCAGGAGCTGACATGTCTCGATATCAAAAAATCTTAAGTTAAGAAAACATCTTTGAATGCCATATTCTGCAGATCTCTTGAGGTTTTTGAAGATGCCCTA
The DNA here is from genome assembly GCA_907164525.1 of Lophiomys imhausi. NCBI lineage: Eukaryota > Metazoa > Chordata > Mammalia > Rodentia > Muridae > Lophiomys > Lophiomys imhausi. Next base: position 7,231,797 of record CAJQZJ010012348.1, on the reverse strand, counting down.
TCTATCTCTTATATTTAGATAAGCAAATATTGCTTGTCTCTTAGCAACTTGATTTCTGAGTAGCTTAGAAAATAACTGTGATAGACTGTCATAGTAACTAACAAAATGACACGTTTTCATGAGTATTAGTTTCCGTTTCTTAATTATCCTAAACAGTTTATGTTGGTTGGTAGCGAGAGATCAAAACTTGACATTTCATTTTTAAGTATTACTACGAACAATACCTTTAAGAAGTGTTACCCTTAATTTTGTATCAATATACAAAGATCAATACCAATGTGACCAAATATAATCTTAATTTTGTATCAATATACAAAGATCAATACCGATGTAGCCCTATACAATCTTAATTTTGCATTAATATACAATGATCAATACAAATTTAGCCAAATATAATATTAATTTTGTATCAGTATACAAAGGTATAAGGCTATATTCACTAATCTGTCCTTTTTTCTTGATCTTTCCTATACTATGTCTATGTCCCATTTTTCTCAAGTCTGTTCACTCCTACATAGGAGAGAAAGGAGGATACAGAAAAGCAAAAGAGAGAAGTCCCTGGGTCTAACCTCCCAAACCCATTTAACAAGACCATTTAACAGTTTGTAGTCTTTTCCCCTAAATAACAAAATTTTCTATTATCTATCAAATAACCAAAGGGGGAGAACACCCTCCCCACCTTCTGGGGATGGGATGTTGTTCTCTTAAAATGACTTCCTGCTGATTTGGGAAGTAGTAAACCTGTTTGGGGCCCAAATAAGAATGGAAAAATGGTTAAAAATGTTAAAAGAATCATTTGATGTTCAGTCCTTTTGTGCTCAGCTATTTAGATGTCCTAAGAAGTTCATAGACAGAAGCTGATCTTTAGAGCTTTACTGAAGATCTGGCTGGAGTAGTCTGTGGAGCTGAACGATCTTAGTGATTTTGAGTTGTTGGACTAGCGCTTTTAAAAATGATTTGCATGCAAAGTTTTTAAGAAAATAGTGATTGAAGCAGTATGTTAGGTTGAATCTTCTGGCCCATTTGTCTTGTTGTTATTGTCATTCAGTCCTTGGCTCTGAAAATAAATTTTTGCTCTTAATTTGAGCAAATTGAAGGCATAGAACAACTTTGTAAGTCCATTTTAAGGCATAAACTCTGTCCATCCTGGATAAAAGATTGGAATATCATTAACACCATAAACTCTGTCCATCCTGGATAAAAGATTGGAATATCATGAACACCATAAAGTTAATAAAATATTCTTACCATGCGAAGACATTCATATTTCAGCTAACGGGAGGTTCTCCCTGGTCAGATCTAATCTTTATAAGTTTTGCTGGTAACTATATTTTTTCATTCCCTGTAGACACATAGGCATAACCACGTCCCCATCT
>CAJQZJ010012348.1:7210451-7230021 GCA_907164525.1 Lophiomys imhausi | reverse complement strand
CCTTGCTATGCCAATGTTCCAGACCACACGGAATGATCTTCCTTAATCTACCCCATCATTTGTCTCCTTTCTGCTCCTGACCTCGACTCCTTCTACTGCGGAAGGCTTCTTCTAATCATGAACCTCTCTGCTTCAGAAGTTAGAGCAACTTAGTCCCACCTACCTCTGACTTTGCCCAATCTCAGGCCTCAGCATTTATTTAACCAATCAGAGACAATGGTTAACAAGAAAGGTAGCACAGCTTCACTTGCCTTACAGCAAGCAGGCGTCTGGGAGATTAATTAACATTCAGAATGTGTAACATCACCCCATCAATTCCCTCCTTTTGTTTAATAAGCATCTCTTTTAAGATACCATTAGCTATTTCTACAATTTCTTTACCTTTAGGATTGTGTGGTATACCAGTAACAAGTTTTTATATCATAATATGCAAATAATTGCTTCATCTTTTAGATACACATGCAGGAGTATTATCAGTCTTAATTTATGCAGGTATACCCATAAATGCCATTATTTCTAATAAATGTGTAATAACACAATCAGCTTTATCAGAACTTAAAGCAGTTGCCCATTGAAACCCTGAATATGTATCAATAGTATGATATATGTACCATCGTTTTCCAAATTGTGTAAAATGAAATACATCCATTTGCCAAATTTCATTCTTTTTAGTACTTCTAGGGTTACTACCAGCAGGTAATGGAGTTTTGTTGTACAGAGAAAATGTAGGACATTTAAAAATTATTTCCCTGACTTGTTGCCAGGAAAAATAGATTTTTTTTTAAACCTGAGCTGTTTACATGATGTTTCTCATGAAATTCTGAGGCTTCCAACACATTTCTTATTAGTAATTGGTCAATCTCCTCATTTCCTTGTGCCAGTGGGTCTGTCAAATCTGTATGAGATGGAATATGAGTTACATATAATGGATTATTTCTACTTCTGATGACTTGTTGCAACTGTATAAATAAAGAAGCTAATTCTGTGTTATCAGGAATAAATTCAGCAGTTTCTATATGTAACAAAACTCTTTCTGCATATAAAGAATTGGTAATTATGTTAAGAGACTCAGGAAAATCTAATAACATCATTAGGATTGCATATAATTCTGCTTTGTGAACCGAGGTACATGGACTTTTGATTACCTTGCTGATTTTTTCCATCTTATAACCTGCCATTCCCATTTTGTTAGCATCAGTATAGAAGGTTGGTGCATCAGGAATTGGCATTCCCTTTACAATGCGGGAAAGAGACCAGTTAGTTCTTTTTATAAATTGTACGTGCTTGTTTTTTTTGGGGGGGGGGTTGTTATTAATTTCTCCCAAATAGTTACTGCAAGCTCTTTGTCAGTCTTCATTGTTTACCCACAATGGCATAATCTAAGCATTAGTAAGAGGCACTACTACTTTGGCCAGGTCCATTCCTGATAATTGACATACTCTTATTCTACCTTTAACAATTAATTCACTTATCTTTTCTATGTATGTCTTTAATTTTTTACTTTGTTTATGTGGTAAGAAAATATTTTCCATAATACTATCTTCCAGTTGCATAATGAGTCCTGTAAAAGAATGAGTGGATGTAAAATGACCAAAATGCAATCAAGATTAGGATCAATTCAATCGATATATGCATCTTGCAATATTTGTTATACCAGAATTAACTCCTTCTTTGTTCATCAGTTAGACATCTTGGACTGCTTACATTCGAATCCCCTTGTAATGTTTGAAACAAATTACTTAACACATAAGTACTTACTCCAAGAGTAGGCCTCAGCCAGTTAATATCCCCCCCCCTTTTTTTTTGATGTCTCACAATGCACCACACCAGCTTTATTAGTTTGCATCCAGCCCTTCATTTCTTCTTACAGGCAGGTTGGGGAGGCCGAGGCAGTCTAGACCAGACCTTTCAAAGCTACAGATCTGTAACAACAGTCCAAAGGTGACCAACACATGTCCACACCATACATCATTGTAAGCATAAAAGCTTGTTTCTTCTTTACTAGGTGCCAAGAGGCTACAAACAGTAACTTGGCTCCAATCCAATACTATGGCATAAAATTCAGTTGCGTTACCTTGGCAGGTTTTGTTTGCTTTCTTTTTTTGAGACAGGGGGTCTGTGTATATCTGGGCTAACTTTAAACTCATCTTCCTAAGTGGATTCCTAAGGATTACAGGTATGTACACCACTGTCCTGGTATTCCTTTATGTGGCTTACACTGGCATCAAACTTGAGACTGTTCACCATAGCTTCCCAGGTACTGGGATTAAAAGTGTATTCTACCACACCCAGCTCACTATGGAATTTTTAAAGATTAAATGTGAATCTCTATAAGGCATTTTGATGTTATAAAATAGTTATTCTACCACATTCTACAAAACTATGGCATAGTGTTCTGTCTGTAGATGCATTGAAACTATAGGACAGAATGGTTCACAAGGCCAGAATTGCAGGCTCATTTCCCTCCAGTTAGAGGAGCCCAGCCCCGTACTGCCACTCAAGGCATCATCCTGAGTGACCCATTACAAATGGAGGACTTCATGGTGTCTAAAATTGCCCAAATAGTTCTACTCTCTACATATTTAGCTATAAAAGCTTTTGAGAAGATGGCAAGAAATAACCAAACTCAATTAAAATCAGTAACTTAGACACAAATAGAACAATAAAAAGACTACCTGAAAACAAGAGCTTTTTTTTTTTTTTGAGAAAATCAACAAGATAGATAAACCCCTAAGCAAAATTAACTAAAAGCCAAAGAGAGGCTATCCAAATTAATAAAATCAGAAATGCAAAGTAAGGGCATAACAACACACTAAGTAACTCCAAAGTATTTAAGGACTTACTCCAAAAGCCTGTACTCTACAAAATTGGAAAATCAAAGTGAAATTGGCAAATTTCTTGATAGATTCCACATACCAAAGTTAACTTTTAATCATGTAAATAATTTAAGCAGTCTTTTTCTTTTTTTTACTCGTGTCTTTTAATGGATTTTCCTGCTTGAGGTTTGTCAAATGAAACACTGATAACTAGGCTGGCTCCATAGACACAATTCTGATGGGGTGGTGTTAAGCATTCTTTTTTAAAAAATAAATGTATTTATTTGTGGCTTCAGGTTACATCTCCATCATATTGTCCTCTTTTCTCCCTTCCCAGTCCTGCCCTCCCACCCACTACCCCCTAACCCTTCCATCCCACTCCTCTGGAGTGGAGTGTCCCTACGTAACAGTCCCCCATCTCAGTTCAGAAGTCATATGAGCACCAAGAGCCTCCTCATACACTGGGGGCCAACAAGGCAGTACCACCAGTGAAAACTGTCTCATTGCCGGGGAGAGAAAACTAAAAAACAAACAAACAAACAACAACAAAAAATGTCTATGCCCATAGTCCCTTTGGTGCATTGGTTGTAGTATAGATATCCTATACTATATAGCTAAAATCCAACTATAAGTGAATAGATGCCAGGTGCATCCTTCTGAGTCTGGGTGAGCTCACTCAGAATGAGCTTCCCTAGTTCCATCCTTTTGGCTGCAAATTGCATAGTTTCATTGTTTCTCATACTTGAGTAATATGTGTGTAGATGTACCACAGTTTTTTAATCCATTCTTCAGTTGAGGGACTGAAGTTTCTAGCTGATCCTTAGTTTCTAGTTTCTAGCTATTACAAATAAGGCTGCTGTGAACATAGATGAGGAAAATTCCTTGTGATTCAGTAAGGAGTCATTTGAATATATACCCACAAGTGGTATGGCTGGGTCCTGAGGCAGAGCTATTCCAAGTTTTCTAAGATATCACCAGACTGACCTCCATAGTTGTTACACAAGCCTGCACTTCCACCAGCAGTGGAGGAGGGCTCCCTTTTCTCCACACCCTTGCCAGCATGTGCTGTCATTTGAGTTTTTTTTCTTAGCCATTCTGACATGTGTGAGATGGAATCTCAGAGTGGTCTTCAATTGCATTTCTCTGATGATTAAGGATGCTGAGCATTTCTTCAAGTGTCTCTCAGCTATTAGGTATTCAACTTTTGTGAATTCTGCATTTATCTCTGTTCCCCATTTTTTGATTGGATTATTTGTTTTCTTGGCATTTAATTTCTTGAGTTCTTTGAAATTTTGGATATTAGCCCTCTGTCAGATGTAGGGTTGGTGAAGATTTTTTCCCAATCTGTAGGCTGCCATTTTGTTCGAATAACAGTGTATTTTTCCTTACAGGTGCTTTTCAGTTTCTTGAGGTCCCATTTGTTGATTGTTGGTCTTAGGTCCTGAGCTGATGGTGTTCTGTTCAGGAAGTTGTAACCTACGCCGATGAGTTCGAGGGTTTTCTCACTTTCTCTTCTAGTAGATTTAGTGTGATCGGCCTTAAGTTAAGGTCTTTGATCCACTTGGACTGAAGTTTTGCACAAGGTGATAAGTATGGGTCTAATTTCTTTCTTTTACAAATGGACATCAAGGTGGACCAGCACTATTGTTGAAGATGCTATCCTTTTTCCATTGTGCGGTTTTGGCTTCTTTGTCAAAAATTAGGTGGCCATAGGTATGTGGGTCCATTTCTGGGTCTTCAATTTGATTTCATTGATCTACTGGTCTATTTCTATACCAGTACCATGCTGTTTTTGCTACTATTGCTCTGTAGTACAGCTTGAAATCTGGGATGGCAATATCTCCAGATTTTTTTTATTTTTTTTATTGTACAGGATTGATTTAGCTATTCTGTGTTTTGTTTTGTTTTGTTTTTTCCATATTAAATTGAGAATAGCTTTTTCCAAGTCTATAAAGAATTGTGTTGGTATTTTGATAAGAATTGCATTGAATCTACATATTGTTTTTGGTAGGATGGCCATTTTCATTATGTTGATCCTACCTATCCATGAGCATGAGACATCTTTCCATCTTCTAAAGGCCTTTTTACTTTCTTTCTTCAAGGGCTTGAAGTTCTTGTTGTACAGGTCCTTTATTTGCTTGGCTTGAGTTACCCCAGGGTATTTTATATTGTTTGTGGCTATTGTGAAGGGAGTTGTTTTCTTGATTTTTCCTCAGCCCATTTGTTGTTGTATAAAGAAGGGCTTCTGTTTTTTGTTTGTTTGTTTTTTTTTTTTTAACTTTGTATCCATCCACCTTGCTTAAGGTGTTTATCAGCTGTAAGAGTTCTCTGGTGGAATTTTTTGGGTCGCTTATGTATACTATCATATCATCTGCAAATAGGGATAATTTCACTTCTTTGTTTCTAATTTGTATCCCCTTGATCTCCTTTAATTGTCTTATTGCTCTAGAAAGAACTTAAAGTACTATATTGAAGAGATATGGTGAAAGTGGGCATCCGTGTCTTGTCCCTGAGTTTAGAGGAAATGCTTCAAGTTTCTTTCCATTTAATTTGATGTTGGCCACTGGCTTGCTGTATGTTGCCTTTATTATTTCTAGGTACTGTCCTTGTATGCCCATTCTCTCCAGAACTTTTAGCATGAAGGGGTGTTGGATTTTGTCAAATGCTTTTTCCCTATTTAGCCAGATTATCATGTGGTTTTTTTCTTTCATCTTGTTTACATGGTGAATTACGTTGGCAGACTTTCATATGTTGAACCATTCCTGCATTCCTGGGATGAACCCTACTTGATCATGGTGTATGATACTTTTGATGTGTACTTGAACTCAGTTTGCTAGTATTTTATTAAGTATTTTTTCATCTATGTTCATGAGGGAAATTGGTCTGAAGTTCTCTTTCTTTGTTGGGTCTTGGTGTGGTTTCAGAATCAGGGTTACTCTGGTCTCATAGAATGAGTTTGGCAGTGTTCTTTCTGATTCTATTTGGTGAAAGATTTTGAAGAGAATTGGTGTTAGCTCTTCTTTGAAGGTCTGGTAGAAATCTGTCTTAAAATCATCTGGCGCTGGGCTTTTTTTGTTTTGGAGATTTTTAATGACTATTTCTATTTCCTTAGGGGTTATACAGCTGTTTAATCTATTAACCTCATCTTGATTTAGCTTAGGTAGGTGGAATCTATCCAGAAAATTGTCCGTTTCACTTAAGTTTTCATATTTGGTGGAGTATAGATTTTTAAAGTAGGACCCAAATATTCTCTGGATTTCCTCAATGTCTGTTGTTATTTCACCCTTTTCATTTCTGGCTTTTTCAATTTGGGTTTTTTCCCTCTGCCTTTTCAGTTAATTTTGCTAAGGTTCTCTCTATTTTGTTGATTTTCTCGAAGAACCAACTCTTGGTTTCATTGATTCTTTGTATCGTTCCTTTTGTTTCTAAGTTGTTTATTTCGGCCCTAAGTTTGATGATTTCTTTTTTTCTGCTCCTCTTGGGAGTGTTTGCTTCTTCTTTTTTTTTCTTTTCCCAATTCACCCAGTTTAGCTGTAAATTTTCTAATATGAGCTGCCACAATTTTATTTTTGAAGGCACTTAGTGCAATGAACTTTCCTCGTAGAACAGCTTTCATTGTGTCCCATAGGTTTGGGTATGTTGTACCTTCAATTTCATTGGATTTTAAGAAGTCTTTGATTTCCTTCTTTATTTCTTCCCTTACCCAGTAGTCATCCATTAAAGACTTGTTCAATTTCCATGTGTGTAGGCTTTCTGTTGATTCTTTTGCTGTTGAAGTCCAGCTTTATTCCATGGTGGTCTGATAAGATACAAGGGGTTATTTCAATTTTCCTGTATCTGTTGAGGCTATCTTTGTGTCCAACTATATGGACGATTTTGGAGAATGTTCCTTGTGGTGCTGAGAAGAAGGTGTATTCTTTTTTGTTTGGGTGAAACGTTCTGTGGATATCTGTTAGGTCCATTTGGTTCATGAGCTCTTTTAGACTCATTATTTCTGTGTTTAGCTTCTATCTTGATGATATGTCCATTGTTGTGAGTGGGGTGTTGAAGTCTATCACTACTAATGTGTGGGGATCGATGTACAATTTAAGTTTTAGAAGTGTTTCTTTTACAAAGTTAGGTGCCTTTGTATTTGTTGCATAGATATTCAATATTGAGATGTCCTTTTCATGAATATTTCCTTCAATGAGAATGTAAAGCCCTTCTCTGTCTTTTTTTATTAACTTCAGTTGGAAGTCTATTTTGTTTGATATTAGGATGGCTACTCCAGCTTGTTTCCTGACTCTATTTGTTGGAAAACCTTTCCCCAGCCCTTTACTCTGTGATAATATCTATCTTTGTTAGTGAGATGTTTTTCTTCTATGCAGGAAAATGATGGCTCTTTTTTATGTATCCAATCTGTAAGTCTGTGTCTTTTTATTGTGGAGTTGAGTCCATTGATATTGATGGATATTAGTGACCAGGGGTTGTTATTTCCCATTATTTTGGTATAGGTGCTGGTCCTGTGTTTCTTTTGGTTTAGTTGCTGTGGAGTTTTCTATTTCCTCTGTTTTCTTTGGTGTAGTTATCTGCTCTGGGTTGTAATTTTCCTTCTAGTATCTTCTGTAGGGCTGTGTTTGGGGGTAGATATTGTTTAAATTTGATTTTGTCATGGAATATCTTGCTTTCTCCATCTATGTTGATAGAGAGTTTTGCTGGGTATAGTAGTCTGACTGGGTGCCTATGTTATCTCAGGGCTTAGGACATCTGTCCAGGCCCTTCTAGCTTTTAAAGTTTCTGAGGAGAAGTCTGGTGTAATTCTGTTTGTTCCTTGTGACTTCTGGGTTTGGTTACAAGGAGGGGGGTGCTTTGGTGCAGCAGTCGAATCTCTTGGTGATGTGTCACTTTCCACTGGCTGGATGGGGCCTTGTATAAATGTTCTCAGTGTGTCTCCCAGAGCTTACCTCTTCCCGTTTTGTTTCATTTCGGGATTCAGGTTAGGGGATCTGGTGGGATGTGCTCCTGTAGGTTCCTGGGATCCAACTGGTCTTCACACAGATGATATGATAATGCAGGTTGGTAGGCCACAGACTGTTGGGTGGGGTTGTAGCTCTCCTGCAGCTTATGTGTCGGGACTGTGTTTGTGGTCCTCTCCAGCTGTTCTCAGTGGGTTCTTAAGGTCAATGTGCATCTAATAGCCAGAAGCACTGTGAGATGGTGCAACCCACTCCCAGGCAAAGAGGAATGGCCCAGGATTGTTTCACTGCTCCCAAGTCAGAGCTCTCTATGTTGCACAATGAGTATTCAGACTGCAGCAGCTCTGCTGGTATGGGTCTGTGTGCCCAGGCAAGATTCTGTTAGTTCTGGAGGTCCCAAGTTTGGGGGTTGAGGCTGCTCTCTGGAGTCTTAAAAAGGACCCGACTCCACGCCCTTAAGCTGAGTCCCTCAGCAGTGTCCCCCAGGCCAAAACTTCACTGTTCCAGAAGTGTGACTAAATATGCTTAAGCTCTGGTTTCCCGCCAGAAGGGCCAGAACTCATAAAGGAGTCTGGTATTAATCCCCCAATTTGTCCAGGGCTTGGACCCTGTGGTGAACAAATCTGCCTTCCAACTGACCACCTGCCTTTCTGTCACTCTCACAGCTCCACCTACATCTGTATGGAGTTGGGTTTGGAGACTGGTAATTTGGGGCTACTGTTTTCCAAGTTCTGGTATGCTGCAGCTCTGCTGGAAGTGTATTCTGCTGCTCAGACATGCTGCAGTGTTTTTTTCACTGTATCCATAATTCCAATGGAGGGGGCCTGTATGTATGTCCAACACCCCTCTAAGGAAGCACAAATTTGCTTGTGTTTTCCAAAATGCCGCTGTGGACCCACCCAGGCTATCCTGTTCTGGACCTGCCGGGCTGTCCTGCTGGTGACTGACCCCGTGCTGCTGTGATGCCCTGTGGTTATGCTGTGGTTCTGCTAAGAATGTATTTGGCTCCCCCAGGTCCTCGACCCTTCGCTAAATAGCCAGGATGCCTGTGTGGAATCTGGGGGTCCAGGAGGCTTGTGAGTAACCCTGTCTGGAGTTTGGGTCTGCCTGCTGGGTAATTGAGTAACTCTTACCCTGAGGCTTTCTTGGTGATGATTCCCTATTCCTGGATTCAGAGGCTTCTGCTGGTCTGCTTTGTTGAGAGTCCGAGAAAAGAGAAGAGAGTCCTGCTCAAGGATTTTAAATAATACTTGGGTATCTGGGTGAAACCCAGTGCATTCAAGTTGCTCAGATTGTTGCTCAGTGTCTTATAATTCTGTGGCTTTATGGCTGTTTTCCCCACATTCAAAATCCATCCACTTGGGCCACCACCATACAGCTAAGGAATTATAAGAATTCATCAAAGTCTCCCCCCACCAAAAAAAAAACACAGGACCAGATGGTTTTAGTTCAGAATTCTGCCAGACACTCAAAGACAAGCTCATAACAATACTCCTCAAACTATTTCACAAAATAGAAACAGAAAGAACATTGCCAAACTGATTCTATGAAGCCATAGTCATTCTGACGCATAAGCCCACAAAAACTGAACAAAGAAAGATAATTTCAGACCAATATCCCTTAAGAACATTGATCTAAAAATACTTGTTGAGGGAAGGTCTAATCTACTATTTTTTCTGATACATTGAATTCAATGCTGAGATCTGATTACCATCTCTTCTGAGGCATTCTCTTGATTGGTTAATAAAAGTCGCTTATGGCCAATTAGCTGGGCAGAAAGATTACAGGAAGGTGGGACTTCCTGAGATCAGAACAGGAACTCTGGGCACACACAGAGACTCTCTCTCTTTCTGCCGGGAAACACAGAAGGAGACAGACGTCTGGAGCATTCTGGAAGGTAATCGCAGGCACATGGCGGTTTGAGATTAGGTGATCAGGGTTAACTTAGTGTAGCTAATTGAGAGTCTGCCCAGCTAAGGGCTAAGTGTTAAAACATTTAAAGGTCTTGGTGTATTTAACTATTGGGGAAAAGACTGTGGCGGCTTATAGGCCATCAATCTAAGCAGTCCCGGGGCCTTAGGACTTTTTGACCCCTCCCCCCTCCCAGAGGCCAGGCAAATCTCCCGTCAAGTGGCTAGTAATTCTACTGGCCTAATATAACAATTTATGTTAATTGAATTTAGGTTACAGGTGGTGTAGGCCACCCTTGGTCCCGGGCTCTTCTCCAGGGTAAGTTAGGCAACCAGTTAAGGCACATGGGCCAAGCCACCCAATCCTCTGCCAAGCTGCCCGCCAGCCGCATCTTACAGTTTATAATTACTAGTAACTACAATAATTAGATAATTTGCAGTTTCAGGTGTTAATTAATTGGTCCTGTTTGCTGTCTGTTGCTTATATTGACTCTGATTGGTTAAATAAAATGCTCAGGACTGAGACTGGGCAAAGACAGAGAAAGGTGGGACTTCCTGAGATTAGAACAGGAAGCCTGTGCTTTAGACACAGGATAAAAGTATTCCAGCCAGGGTCAACAGGAAGAAGGAGGCACACACCATGGATTAGAAAAAAGAACCTCATTCCACATGGCCAGGAACATCGGCATAGCGTGGAGAATGGCAGTCCAAGGGGACGTATGTATATATGGGGTCATATTTGGGTAGTAGAATTAAGAGCTAGCTTAGATGGGCTAGGATTGCACAATTCATGCCAAGGCTTGTTAAAATCCATGTGGTCTCTGTGTGCTCATTTATAATGTCTGGTTAAAGATTAACAGCTTCCCAACCAATTAACAATAATATAAATATTGGTAAACAATTTAACTAATTATTTCTACAAATGACAACCAATGTAATTTAACTAAATTTTTTCTACTAATACTCAACAAAATACTTGCAAACTGAATTCAAGAAAACATCAAATACATCATCCACCAAGTTCAAGTAAGCCTCATCTCAGGGATGCAGGGATGGTTGAACATATGAAAATCCATCAGCGTAATCCATCATATAAGCAAACTGAAACAAAACCACAAGATCATCTCATTAGATGCTAAAAATAGCCATTGACATCACCCACCACCAATTCATGATAAAAGCCTTGGAGAGACCAAGAATTCAAGACCCATACGTAAATATAATAAAGGCAATATGAAGCAGGCCAATAACCAACATCAACTTAAATGGAGAGAAACCTAAATCACTTCCTCTAAAATCGGGGATAAGACAAGGCTGTCCTATTTCCACATCTATTCAAAATTGTACTTGAAGTTCTAGCTAGAGGAAGACGACAACAAAAGGAGATCAATGGGGACCCAAATTGGGAAGTAAGAAGTCAAATGATCCCTATTCACAGATGACATGATAGTATATATAAGTGACCCTCAAAATTCTAACAGAGAACTCCTTCAGCTGATTAACACCTATAGAAAAATGATTGGATGCAAAATTAACTCAAAAAACTCAGTAGCCCTCAGATATATAAATGGTAAGCAGGCTGAGAAAAAACAGGGAAACATTTCCTTTCACAATTGTCACAAATAATATAAAGTACCTCAGCATAACTCTAACCAAGGAAGTGAAGGTCAAGTTTCTGAAGAAAGGAATTGAAGAAGACATCAGAAATGGAAAGATCCCCATCCTCATGGATCAGTAGGATTACCAAAGTAATCTACCGATTCAATGCAATTCCCAAAAAAATCAACGTAAATCTTTACAGACCTTGAAAGAACAATTATTAATTTCATGTGGAAAAATAAAACCCCAGGACAGCAAAAACAATCCTGGACAATAAAAGTACATCTGGAAGTATCACTATCCTTGACTTCAAGCTGGCCTTCAGAGGAATAATTAAAAAAAATATCAAAAACAAAAACAAAACCAAACTTCATGGTATTGGCATAAAAACAGAAAGGTTGGTCACTGGAACTCAATTGAAGACTCAGAAATAGCCCCATAAACCTATGGACACTTATTTTTGACAAAGAAGCCAGCTGAAACAATATAATGGAAAAAAAGAAAGTATCTTCAGCAAGTGGTGCTGAGGTAACTGAATATCTATCTACATGTAAAAGAATGCAAATAGAACCATATTCATTATACTGCACAAACATCAAATATCTTAAGGTAAAACCTGATACACTAAGTCTAGTAGAAGAGAAAATGGGGAGTGGCCTTGAATGCATTGGTACAGGGGAACACTTCATGAATGAAACACCAGCAGCTCAGTCACCAAGATCAAAATTTAGTACACTGTAAATCATGAAACTGAATAGCTTCTGTAAGTCAAAGAACTTTGTCAATAGGAGAAAACAACAGCCTATAAATTTTGAAAAGATGTTCACCTATCACACATCCAAGAGAGGGCTAATATCCAAAATATATAAAGAACTCAAGAAATCCCACACCATACAAACCAAATAATCCATTTTTTTAAGGGATGGGGGTGAAGTGTGGGAGGGAAGGACTGGGAGGGGTGGAAGAAGGATACTACGATGGAGATGTAGCTTGAAGTAATAAATAAATAAATAAATAAATAATTAGATTAATTAAAAATAAATGAATAAATAATAAATGAAAAACTCTCATGAAGAACAAAATGTTGAGCATTCAAAGCAGCTTGAAATTATTATTTTAAAAATTTGCTTTTAAGTCTAAGAAATCAAGGTCTAAAATTTTCTTGACTTAGCTAAATGAAGTTACCAATACGTAAATTGTAATAATCTATGCCTCAAAATAGAATATTAATTATAATTGATAAAATGAACTTGAATGTGTACAATGACATTAGTTTTAATTATGTCAAATATGAAAAAATAGAGTATAAAAATTTAAGCAAAAGTTAAAAAATATTTCAAGCCCCAATAAATACTATATAAACACTACAAAAAAAAATCCAATTTTAAAAACGGCATAGAGAGCTAAACTGAGAATTCACAAAAGAGGAATCACTAATGGCTGAGAATCTCTTAAAGAAATGCTCAGCATCCTTAGTCATCAGAGAAATGAAAATAAAAATAACCTTGATATTCCATCTCACACCGATTAGAATGGCTAATATCAAACACACAATAACAGCACATGCTGGCAAGGATGTGGAGAAAGGGAAACACTCCTCCATTGCTCGTGGGAGTGCAAATTTGTACAACCACTCTGGAAATCAATTTGGTGCTCCCTCAAAAAATTGGAGATAGTTCTACCTCAAGAACCAGCTATACCTCTCCTAGGCATACACTCAATAGATGTTCATCATACAGCAAGGACATTTATTCAACCAAATTCGTAGCAGCTTTATTCATAATAGCTAGAACCTGGAAGTAAGCTAGATGTTCCAGAACCAATGAATGGATAAAGAAAATATGGTATATTTATACAATGGAATATTACTCTACTATTAAAAACAAGGAAATCATGAAATTTTTAGGTAAATGGATGGAAGTAGAAAAGACCATTCTCAGTGAGGTAATTCAGAATCAGAAAGATACTCATGCTATGTACTCATTCATAAGTAGATATTATCACATAGTACAGAATAACCATACCAAAATCCAGGAACCCAAAGAAACTAAATAATAAGGAGGGCCCAGGGAGGAAGCTTTAATCTCAGTCATAAGGAGAAATAGAGTGGACATCAGGAGTGAATGAGGAGAGAGAACGGGGAGAGGAATGAATATGGAGATCGGGAGCTGGAAAACAGGGACTGCAGGTGGTAGGGCTGAGAGAGAGTGGAAGCCCATAGGGAGATCTCTGGGACAAGTTAAAGACTTGTAACTTGCTAGGCCACTGGGAGGATATGGTTTATCCTAGCTGAGACTCCTAGCATACAGGGATATGGAGATTGAAGTCGTCCCCTCCTTATAGCAAGGAATGACTTCCAGTAGAAGGAGAGGACACCAACCTACTCACAAAATTTTTGACTCAAAACTTACCTTATCTACAGGATGTGCAGGAATACAGATATAGTAGAGTTTGTGGAAATATCCAGCCAATGCCTGGCCCAACTTGTGACCCACCCCATGGTAAACAGTCAACCCCTGACACTATTGATGATACTCTACGATGCTTGCAGACAATAGCCTAGCTAACTGTCCTATGAGAGGCTCCAGATAGCAGTGGATCAAAGCAGACATTGAGACCCACAGTCAAATATTAGATATCAATCTAGGAATCTTGTGGAATAGTTAGGGGAAGAATAGAGAAATCTGAAGGGAACAAAAACTCCACAAGAAGACCAACAGAGTCATCTAATATGGACTCATAAGTGATCACAAAGACTGAACCACCAACCTAAGAGTATTCATAGACTAGAGCTAGGCCCCCTACACTTATGAAGCTAATGGGCAGAGCTTGGACTTCATGTGGGTACCTTAGCAATTGGAGTGTAGGCTGTCCCTGACATGAACTCTACGACATGCTGTTGGATCACTCTCCCCTAGTTGGATTGCCTTGTCTGGCATCAGTGCTTAGTTCTGATGCAACAAGAAGAGACAAGACAAAATGGCATGGGAGGTGGGAATCCCTCTATAAGAAGAAGGGAAGGGGAATAGGGAGAGAAGGTGGCAGTCTGGAACTGGGAGAAGAGGAGGGAGGGGGCTGCAATTAAGATGCAAAGATAATAAATACATAAATTAAACAGAGAAATAAACAAATTCAATCTACTAGTTAGTAAATGCTGTGTACATAAGCTTCCTTACTCTGTCTCAGTGAGACTTGATCATATATTCTGTTAGAATATATACATAAATACATATGTGCATATCTTATAATATGGTTGATGCTTTGATTTACCTCAGTCTAACATTTTGTTCCACCTCCAGATGCTTTGCTGGAATGATGTTTATCAGCATTTGAGAGTCAAGAAGTTCAATTCTGGTAAAAACAGCAATCACTTCTTCCTCCATACTTATATGCCAAGTGGTCTGACTGCATTTTCCATCAAGAGAATAGGCCTATTTTATTTCCCCTTTTAATCTGAGTTCCTAGAAGAATTTATTTTGGACAAAATATGAGCCTAAATACAAAGAAACAAACCATTCATACTGACAATGTTGGTTTTTTGTCATTGTCATGTGAACAACCTTGATGTTTCTTCCAGGTTAAATACTAAAGGCACAACCAACTTAATGATGATATTCATGCTTAGATGGCTACGTGAATCCTTAGACCTGTCCTCTATTGCCAAACTACAGGCTTACTACATATACATATATATATATGTATATATATATATATATATACAACCCACAATATCCAGGCTTTCAAGGATCCACATAACTACTCAAATCATCTATAGGCTTATGAATAATGTTAAATGAAAATTGATCACTAAAGGTTATTTGTGTACTCAGAGTGACTTATTACATAACAATAAATAAAGATACACCTAGAAAGCAATATATTATCCCTTATTGTCCATTCACTTTGGGTATCATTCACTCATTCCTGAACTTGAAGTAACCTGTACAAGAAGTAATAATTTGGGAGTCTGAATATGATTTATCATAAGAAGTCAACTATTTACTTTAAAATAAACTAGAGGCAACTGAATACATCAGTATTGTCTTTAAGTAAAACACATTTATCATCTAGTATTTAAAAGAACACACACAATTGCTAAATAAATCAAAGTGTAGTAGCTGCTCTGAACAAAGCCCTGCAAGCAATTCAATGCCAGGTTCTCTTCACCTTTATACCCAGTTGCAATCGGTCCATTTTCCTGCATCCCTTGCACATTTTCCAGTGCCTATTTTTATCCACTTAGACTTAGATCAATACACTTAACTCATTCTTTTCTTACCTCTCTTCTACATGACCTATTTTGTTTCTGTCCCAGAGAATTCAGAATATCCTTGTGAACCAAGTTATCACAATGCAGCCTCAGTTTACCTTTACACAAAAGTCTAATCTGATGTCATATTATATCTGTCAGAATACTTTTTCTTGTGTTAGCTTTGAGGCATTAAATACTGTAAATGAAGACAGGAAACAACTTGGCAGCTATGAAGGTGATATGAACATATGTGTGCACTCGTAATTTAATGGCAACAATAAATAAAATTCAAGGGTCATTTAACTCTTATTGATCAACAGTAAAGTATATAAAAAGTTCACCTTTCATACCTTCCCTGTATCACATTCTTGTTTCTTCTCCATCTGTCTGCTCTTTTGGCCAGGCTACTTATTATATCTGCTGGTCCTGTGCTTGAAAATCCCTAAATCAACAGGCATTTTACTATGGATGATTAATTTGGTGGATATATTAGAGGAAATGATACTTTCTTCTTAAAATCAGTTAGAAATTTTACACATCAAAAGCTTCCTCTGACAACATTTAAGGCAAGGACTCACACTGCTTTCTAATGTTCCCTTCTCCTGCTCAGCAGCCAGCCCATGGGGTCAGGAGTTAGAGTCTTTCAGGAAGCAGTTCATCCACTCAAACCTGCCCTGCTTTATTCTCAACTGCTCCTACTCCAACGTCCCCTTTCTCCTCAATTCCAACTTCTCACGTTCATAATTAGACTCTGAAACCTCTAAGCCAGTTCTACAAAGTGATGAGATACTAAAAATACAGCCCTGCAGGAATACATTCAACTTCTATTTCTGTTTTTTTTTTAACACCAGTTTCAGATGAATAAAGCAGTTAAACAAAAGGAGAGAGAAATGCTAAGATTGCGAAGATGTAACATGGACACATACTTTGTTCATTTTAATTACACGAAGTCATCATTTAGCAGGATACTGTGAAGGGAAAGCTGCCACAGACCTTCGTTCTTTTGATATTTTCTATTTAAAGCCTCTTTCAATGACCCTGAACATAAATACCTTCGTTGTAACCCTGAAAACCCCTGCATCTCTGTATAGCCCACAAAATAGGCACTGCCTCTTTTGAGGTATGGGAAAAGCTGGACATAATTGGACCACTCTGCTAATGAGACCTATTTCCATCATTCCTCTGACTGTCTCATGGCATTTAAGATGAGTGCTTTAAAACTGGGTTACAGAAAAAAGGATGCAGCCAGAGGAGGCGTGTGAGGACTCTCAGCCTTAAGAAGTACATATATAAAGCCAGAATATATGAGGAAGAAAACAATGTTTTGTGTGAAAATCCAAATTCTATATTGTGCTCTTTTTTACCTACGTACTGGGTGTTTAGAATCGATTTTTCAATCTGTATGGGAACAATACATAAATGGCTCAATTTTTTGATGGTATTAGATACTGTTTATTTCATGCATATTGAGCCAGATATTGTGGTGAGAAATGTGTTACTTTGAATAAGCTATATTTATATAATTAGGATGTTGTAAGATTGATCCTTATTGTGCAGATGACATGTTGAAGGGTTTCTTGTCTCAATAGCAAAGTAAAGATTATACTAGTCATACAAGAACAAGCCACAATTTGAACTCAGCATGTGTAGTGAAATGCTTGGCCTTTGACTATGAGATCCCAATTGAGGAATTAAGAAGATGAAATAAGTTTCATGATTCCCTGTAACATATTAAAACTCTTAATGGACATTTATATAGTTTTTAATGCATACAATTCTCTGTTCTTGTGAGTGAAGAGGCTTAAGAGGTCAATCACCTGTGATCTTGTCCTTTGAATTGGTAAAGGATCTGAGACTGGAGAAACACACTTCCAAAAAATATACAATATATAGTAAAATATAATCATTAATTTTACAAAGCTCAGAAGTTACAGGAGTAGAGAGATTGAAGTGCATAGCCACTATCAATCAAGGTTTGCTTGGGAGTTGTCCTACAAAATCATAGATTGGCACTCTGTTTTGTGATCATCTCCCCACTAGGGAACATGGTCACTCATACATGATTGGTGCATAAAGAACATTAATGCTGGAAGCATTAAATGAAAGGGCAAATACATAGTTGGTTTATGAGCAGATGAATAGAATTTTCAAGTCTAAATTTTAAGCTTATTTTCGCCAGTAGACAAGAGAAAGATCAAGTTTCTAAACTCAAAGAAGTGAGAAACATCATGACTAATTTGGAAATAGGAAGTAATCAAAGATTCTAAATGCTTGCTAGGAAAATAAACTATTAAGCTACAGAAAGTTAATTTGAAGATACTGGATATTTTTAAGTTGTGGCTAGAAATGATCAAATAGAAATTTTGAAAAGACTGCCATAACAGCAGAGAATAAATTAAAGGGAGAGTTAAGACATGGTAGCAAAGAAATTAATTTTTATTAATAAAAAATGCACTTGAATTGCATTTCACTGATGTAATCTGAAAGAAATCAAAGTGTAGAAAAATGTATTGTGGAGGACATATGCTTCAATGTATCTTCCTACTTGCTTTTATAATGCTAATTGGGTTTAGCAAAGAACCTCTAATGTAACAAAAATAGTTTCCAATATTAGACCAGTATTTCAAAAACTGTAACTCTGCCCCCTTGGCCATACCAGTTAGCTTCACTTCATAGTCCCTTATATGAAAAATGAATATATTGATTTCAACATGACACAATCATAAGTATGAAAGGTAAATAGTAACTTTGATATGATTTGATAAATCCTGAAACAATGATTTTAGTTATTACATTCTAGTTACAATTATTGGTGGAATTGCTAGTATGGATTAATAAAAATCATGTCACTATTAACTTTTGCACTGCATGTTAGTTAATTTTATGCTGCTATAAGAAAATACCAGAAGCAGGAGAGCATATAAGAAAAGATTATTAGCTTACAGTTTTTGGAACTAAAATTTCAAGTCAAAAAACTTGCCAAGTTAAGCTTTTGCTGAGGCCCATTATCATATAGGAAGAACTTGTGCAGAGAATCACACAGTGAAACAGGAAACTGGAGATAATAGAGGGTTTAGGTTCATTTTTTGTACTAATCTATTCTAATACAACTGCACTATCACCTATAACAAATACATTAATCTCTAGCCAAAGAATTACC
Source organism: Lophiomys imhausi (assembly GCA_907164525.1). NCBI lineage: Eukaryota > Metazoa > Chordata > Mammalia > Rodentia > Muridae > Lophiomys > Lophiomys imhausi. Next base: position 7,211,329 of record CAJQZJ010012348.1, on the reverse strand, counting down.
TCCAATGATCTCGTTACCATGTACAAAATTCTACTTGTAGTAATCTCTTTATCTTTTAACAACATCCTATTGAGGACCATGTCCACAATGCAGAACTTCATGGTAGATAACACTTGTGAACTATACATACTAGAATCTGAAGGTTTTGTGTTGGTTGTCTGCTATAAAATAGAGATCACAATAACATAATGTTTAACGGGGGAAAACAAGGATGGCTCAATTGAATCTTCTTGACATCAAGCTCTGTGTAGATCGTAGGAGCTTCTAGACAGTGTCATCACTAACAATGCCAATTTTTGACCTTGATACTCTTCCTCCAGGAGCTTGTCAGTTATCATCTTCCCACTTTACCTTGCCACTCTTTCTAACTTCCATTCTCCTCTTTCCCCAGCACAGATGACTCAGGAATCTTATATACTTCCTTCAGGTTGGGTAAAAGCCAATGTAAGGGCCTCACTTGAAAGCATACAAGGATAAAGATTTTAAAATTATGCATTCATATATAAATATACAGACGTATATGACAAAGAATATGATAAAAGAAAATTTACTGCTACATACTGTTGCCTGAGAACTTAATCAGATTTCATGTATCTGATCATTTTTCATATGGAATTAAAGTACTTATTACTGTTCACTCTTTGGTATAGACTGTCTTACATCTACTCACAAACTGATTAGTTTGTACCAAACCTCTTCAATTCATTTATGTGGACCTTATTTATTTATTTATTTATTTATTTATTTATCTATCTATCTATCTATCTATCTATCTATCTATCTATCTATTTATTTATTTATTTATTTATTATGTATTTCCTCTTTTTGTCCCTGGTGACACATAAAACTACACAGACTCTTTCATGTCCTGGCACCAC
>CAJQZJ010012348.1:7192346-7210051 GCA_907164525.1 Lophiomys imhausi | reverse complement strand
GCAATTTTTACAATAATGATATTACTGTTAAAGTTTTGCAGATAAGAAAACCATTTAGTCATCTACCAAATATTTCAAGAATAGCAACTATGTTTATAAAGAACAACAACAAAAAGAAGTTTTGTCCACGTGTACTATCAGGAAAGGTATGAAAAGATAGCCACAGCTGAGTTGAGCTATATTAGACAACAAGAAGAAAGACTCAGCAAGAGGTGGTTGACAATAATGACTATTTCACTTTTCCCTGTATTCAAGATTTTAAATCACCTTGCTCCATGTGTGCTTATGTTTGTGTCTGTGTGTACCCACGTGTGAATCTGTGTGTCAGTGTATCTATGTATCTGCATGTCTTTGTATCTTAAATGGTGCAAGAAAAGATAATAGAATATATGTAAAAGGATTTGGGGGAAATTTTGGAGGTTGAGGGAGTAAACCTGAAAAATGGAAGGATAAAGAACAGCTAGCAAAATAAACATGCATGGGAGTGTCACAATGAAAAAATTTATTTAGAAACCAAACAAAATATTTTTAAAACAAGAATAAAAATGTATAATATATCTATCTCTTCCCATAAGAAAATTATGCCTGCTTCCTCCCCCTTTACCTCTTTCCTTCAGTGGATCTGGGTTATCTGTACTATGTAACTTGCTTTGACCATGCAAATACAGTTGAAACAATCTTTGACAGCTCTACATTTCAACCTGGAAAGGAGGCTGCTGTTGTTGAGTCTTGTAATCATCATAAAGAATCTGCATACATTAACATAGTGGGTGATAAACTTATGTTCACCTCAGCCTCCACTATCATTCCAAATAACCATGGGTCAATTTTAAAATATGAAATCCAGGTAAACATGTGTGCCAAAGATACAAGCTATGACTGGAAGAACAAGTCTGATAAGCTCATTCTGAATAGTAAACATTCAGAATCATGAGACAAACAAGTAGACTTTGTATGGAACCCCTGAATTTGGGTATGGATTCTCACAATCGCAAATCAGAACCTTTAGAAATCTACCACCCAGGGAGTAGAAATAATACACAGCGAAACACAGAGGCAAGGATTGTGATGAGACTTTAAAAATAAGTAAGAGAAGCTGGTTATCCTTATGACTGTACTTCTAACCATAACTACTTTAAACCCTATTTAAGTAAGTCAATAAGAAACCAAGCTACAACAAATGCTGGTGAGGAATCAAAAGGAATTAAACAAGTTACTGGAAGAGATGTAAATTACCTTATCCCTCAGTGAAATCAATATGGAGTTTCCCTAAAGTCTAATAAAAACTGTAAGATCCAACTCTATCATTTGTAGATACATACCGAACAGTCGTTACTTTGTGTCCTTGTGTCCTAGTCTGAGAGAAACTTCAGAGGAGAAATTCTTTATTTCTATTCATAATTTCAGAGGACTTCTGTCTCATTGAAAAAAATGCATGGACAAACATCTAAATTGAGGTATCCAGATGCTGACCACCTGGCTGTGAAACAGGTAGCCTGGACTGTAGACAGAACCAGAGGATGTTATATCCCTAAGTAACTTACTTCTATTAGCAAGGGCCTAACTCTTAAAAGATCAAGATGCTTCTAAAACAATATAACCAACTGTGGAGAAAGCTTTGAAATTATGAAGGACATTTTAAATTCGAATGTGGTGTACAAGAGGAATCTAAGTCAGTAGAAATATCAAAATATCCATGATTGTTTCAACCTAATTCACAATAGATATGCTATAACATCAGCCTAGATGGCCGTATACCCAATCAACAAATGAGTAGGTAAAGGAAATGTAGGATGTCAGGTTATAATATAGGGCTTTTACTTAGTCACAAAGAAAAGTAAAACTGGAAACTATGTCATTTGTTGGAAAATATCTATAGAAGATCATGTATTAATATAAATAAGACAGATTAAGCAAGACAAATAAATACACTTTTTCTCATATGCTAAATTTTATGAAAATATATCTAGATTTTTTTTTCAAGTCAAGAAAACAGACTAATGACTATTTGGCAAGAGGAAAGGGATCCCTGGGAGAAGAAAGAGGAAAATCAAGAAAAAAGTGATAAATACGAGCAAAATGCATACTGTACATGTTTTAAATGATAGCAATGAGACATAGCATTCTATAAAACGAATAGACACCTATGATACAAACAAAAGCTAAGTCAAAGAGAGGGAAGAAAGGAAAGAAAAAGAGACAAAGATAAGAAGAGGCTCTATTCATACAATTTAAAAAAAATAAAGGAACTCACTGGTTTTCACTGCTGAGAATTTTAGTAATGGTTCCCACCTTCAGATATAATTGGAGCTAGATATTGAAATGTATTCACCAAAGCCCAATTATTCCACTTCCAGTTCTATACTACCTTGTAAATAAAGTCATTGTGTGGTTTCAACTAAGACTATAGAGAAGGCCACAAGGATGCTTCTAGCTTTCAGTGTCCCCTTAAGTTAGCAAAACTCCAAGACAACTTTCACACCTATAGTAGAGACATTGGACTTTGAAAAGCAATTTCATTTGCACCTGCTGTGGAAAAGGTGAAACCAAATTCACAAAGCTATAGGAAATAATCTTTTCCAAAATGAAAAGATATATTCTATTTCCTGGAAAAATTTTTTTAAATAACCTGACAGAATAGCTGAGGGAAATGAAAGCCAACAACCCTCCTGTATCATTTATAGAGTGTATATATCTAGTTGAGTTTTCTGATAAATTAACTATAAGCAACATATGTTTTATTGTATATGCTAATGGACATGATTTAGGATTGATTTTAGGAGTAATTAAATCCAGAATTTTGTGTCACAGGGACTTTAGGAATGTTTGTCCATATGATACAATAGACTTTCCACCTAGCATTTCTCACAACAGTTAAGCTTCCAGAACACCACCAGTTCTTTTTCCACATGTAACAGAATTCAGAGGAAGGGGTTTTTTTTTCTGTCTTTCAGTTCTATAAGGCAGTCATTAGATTCTTCCTGCAATGTCATATGCTCAAATGATAAGCACAATGCTGTGGCTGGGAACCTTTAATGGAAATTCAATACACTGGGATTCTGAGAAATTCAAGCTGATGAAATATGTTAAAATTCTTATTTCCACCAAAGTCTGAGTAATGACCAACCAGAGTATTAGAGAAAGGTAATAGGATATGGTGCTCAGAAGAACCATGGAAAGCTTAGCAATGTCTGAGTTAGTCTGAACCTGCCTAGGGTTTTCTAAAAGCTAAACACATATGAAAACAGATTGTACCTCCTCATTTTTCCAAAATGCACTCCTTTTGTCATCTTTCTATCCTTCCTCCTATCATTCTGCCACTCTCATATCATTTTGTGCTATAGTTATAGTCAACAAACACTAAGAACTGATGGTATGTAGCAGTCAGAGTCTAGCCCTTCCCCAGAATTTCTCAGTTACCACAAGGAAAGATAATTATAATTACTAAAAAAGCCTATAAACCAGAGGTTCTCAACCTGTGGGTCACAGCACCTTTTGGGGTCAAATGACCCTTTCACAGGGTCACCCAAGACCACTGGAAAACACAGACATTTACATTACATTTCATAATAATAGTAAAATTAGAGTTATGAAGTAACAATGAAAATGATTTTACAATTGAGGGTCACTACAACATGAGGCACTGTAGTAAAGGGTTGCAGTATAGGAAGGTTGAGAACCATAGCTATAGGTAGAATGTTCTTTTCTTTATAAAGACAGTATTTATATCCCTGCAAGGATGAGAAGTAGCAGAATTTTGTAGCTTAATCCCTATAGTGAATACATGGAAAGAAGTCAAAAGTGACATACATGGTATATTAAAATCAAGTCTCACATTTTGGTGTGATCGCCATCATTAATTGAATTTTTTGAACACTCCATGAAACTGAGTTTATTATAATTATAACGTGAAAACAAACAAGAAAACTAACAATCCTGAATATTTAAGAAACAAAAATAGGATTCCCAAAAACAAATAAACAGAATAAATGTACTTTATTCTGAGCAGGACTAAATGAAGCTCATGTTCTTTCACTAACACAGGATGGCAAGTTGAAAGATATGTATTGACAATTTATCCTTTCAAAATGAAGCATTATTGTTTCTGGTACCCGCATCATAAATTTTAATCATTCTAAAAGTTTGTTAAATTTTTCTTTTGTGATTTCCCAGAGGATTATTTTCTCTCATCTCTTTGGTTGTAACTCTCTGCTTCCACTGAGACAAGTTAAGAGTCTCTTCATTCTGTGGTGTGATACCTTACACAGCATCACTTAGAAGGGACAACTCAGAATTTCTCTGCATTGATAGCAAAAAAGAAAAGAGACACAATCAAAACTTAAGACAGGCTCAAATATATGTGGATATGCAGTTTTGAGTACCAACAGTTTTGATGGTAGCAGAGATATACCTTGCTATAGCACATGCCACATTTTAACAATTAAGTTTTTCAGTTTCTAAAAGTCTAGTGGCTCTCTCCACTTGTTAGTAGTTATCTGTTTCATGTGTTTCTGGATTCTCATTTGTTCTTATATCCTCTCTGACTTCCTCTCTTCTCTACTTTTTCTTTCATCTTGTAATTTTATGTTACTTATACGGTCTGTTTCCTAGTTGCCACTAAATCTCTATCTTCAGGAAGACAGAAACCAGGAAGCGCTTCAAGACATTTTGCTAAACATAGTCTCCTTTTTAAAAAGTTTCTGAATATTTTGGAAATTATGGATTTACCTCAATACTCCTGTTCAAAAGACCCAGATCTAGGATTATAGTACCTGATATACAAATTCAGCATGTGAGATGGTACTGTGCTCTACTGGGACAGGTTTTAATTCTAGACTGCAGACAATCAGTGCAGCATTGGCCATTTCTTGTGTGCTGTGTAATGATTTATATACACATCCCTAGCAGATCACACTTATCTACCTCATATTATCTGATAGTGTATAGTCTCTAGGACTGGGAAGAAGGTGGTAGCAAATGTCCATGGCTAATTAAGTTGTGCTCTAGGAACCCCACAGACACTCATGCATTTGTGGGTACTGAGTAACTTATCATATAAAGTTAAACTTGGTCAAATAAGGTTCAAAAATACTTAGTAAGTTGGAGTGAAAATAAATAATTTTTGTCTCATGTTTCTCTATTTTCTTATACTCTCTTTACAAATTTATTAAGAATTTTTTTCTAAGTCTAGCAATTACACAATGTTAATCCTAAAGAAAAAGGAAGAGAGGGAGGACTCATGTCATTCTATAGAGCATAATAGTGCTGGTGGTATCCAAATTAGAGAGAGAATGCTGTCAATTAACCTACCCACCCCATCTATTCAATCTTTCCAATGTCCCTCCTGAAAACATTCATATCCAGTCTAATGTCAGATACCTGTGCTTTTTAAGGTGCTTGCACATTAATAATATTGCTACCAAGAAAATCACAGCCAGATATTACATTTTATATTAGAATGACTATTATGCAAAAGATAAAAACTCTGCAAATGTTGTTGAGAATGTAGAGATTTTGGAACTCTTTGGATTTCTTGTGAGAAATGAGATTGTTTTGAACACAGTCTGAGTCAGTTAAAGAATATAGCACTGATTTTCTACATGCTTCAGTGACATCCTGTCTCTGTTCATCATGTACTAGATATCCGTGTTCCCCATTTTACATTCATATATGGTAACCTACTTTCCCATATGATGATATTCTGATATGTACAGGTAGGATTTCTCGGAGGTGACTACATCATAGGTGAGATCAGTTCTCATATCAAAAAAGATTCCCCAGAGACATTATATGTGCTTTGTTTGTTTGTTTACTTGATTCATTTTATCCTTTCTAACATGTGAGACAAAAGAGAATTGTAGCCTTCGAGAATGTGTCCTTGCTTGGGAGTCAATTTTTGTGCCTTGATCCTGGATATCTCAGCTTCTAGAACATATCGAGGTGAATATTTGTTGTGGTTGAAGGTTACCAGTTTTTGGTACTTTGTCATTGCCCGACATAAGAAAAGTACAAAACCAGCATCTGTTTCATTTCTATGTTGAAACCATCAACAAGTGTCACTTTCATATCTACATCACAAAGGCCATAAAAATGTCTGATAGAGGAGGAATTCCTCTTATCAGAATTCCATCACAGCACAACAAAGACATGTGATACTCAAAGAATTAGAAATAAAATATATTGGTTTTTGTATGCCCGTGTTCATAGAATTATTATTTATGATAGCCATAAGAGAAAAAAACAGTACAAAAGTCCATCCATGTCAAGGGAAAATAAGTAATAAAGAGCAATATATAAATTCAAGAAACCATTCAGCTTTAAAAATAATGAAAGAATGTGAGAATGGCAACAGAACTATTGAGAAAGCAGATCAGAATTAAGGCCACAGACAGTAAACTGAAACAAATTGGGTAATGATAGGGTAGAGAGAAGAAAGATGAGGATCAACAAAAAAAAAGTGTTTGAAAATGTCAATTAAAATAATAAAATTATAAAAATGAGCAATTTCTAATGCATGTACAATAACAGATAAACCTTTGAAGCCTTTTTTCTAACATATAAAAAGAGATATTAAGTTTTGCATTTATGTAATACACTGGGACAAGCAAACTTATAAGTATCATGAGCATAACAATAGTTGCCAAAGGTGGGGATTAATTGAAAACAGATGTCTCAAGGGAACAGTTATTTTAATTAAGTGCAATGATAGGATCTTGATATGTATGCTGGTAACAGAAGTACAGGGTTGCCAAACCACTTATTACCAGGAAAAGTATACTTTTTTGTTCCATAAGTGATATAAAATTTTGTGTTATGTGTATTTTTACCAAACAAGGCAAGACAATATTAGTAAACAATGATAGTCCTAATTAATGAGAAAATCCTACAGATGAACACTCAACTGAGTTCCTTATGGATATCATAGCACACATACACCACAATCCTACAAATTGGCCATTATCTGTCATGGTCCAAACAGGAACAAATCCCCAATGGTATTTAAAAAGAATAATGTTGAAGACTAGATAGCTAGAGTCTCATAGTTAAATTTTGAGTTATTTAGGAATTAAGAGGGTGTTCTGTATCTAAGAAGATGTTTTTTAAAATTGTGATGCAAGTTAGGATGGAAGCTGAGTTGGATATAGAACTTTAAACTCATGGAGATGGTTAGATAGTAGAATGTTAAATTCATGTGTCAAGTACATATGGACTGGACATTTAGAATGTATGCTAAGCCCTATAACTTTCACAATTGTGGCCTAATTATTTCTGTTATTTTGTATTGTATTTGTTGTTATAAGAGAAAGAGCCATTTGTTGGACTGAAAGGGGGAGCTGTTGGAGGTGAAAAGATACACCTTAAAAGAAAGGAAGTGGATGGGGCGGGTTAAGGGAGAAGAGTGTGGGAAGGTGGGACTGGAGGGGGAAGAAGGGAGGGGATTGCGATTGATATGTAAATTGAAGAAATAAAAAATAAATTAAAAAAAAAGGATAGTGTTTGACACTATTCTTTACCTAACAAGAAGAGATGATGCCAAGAAAGGCATCCTGAGCTGAGGTATTGAATATACACTATGTCATTTGAAGAAATATGGCCAATTCTTTAGCAGAAGTGATATGATTTCTTTTTCAGAGATCTTAGATCTTGTGTACATCAAGAATGAAACCGGCTAGCTCAGTATACCATAAGCACCAGTCAGGGAAGTTTTGTAGGTCTGGGTGTTTCTGTTTGCCATGAGCCATAAGCCAGGGAAAGGTTGGCCTTTTTACAGAAATGGACAAGGATTAGAGGTAAGGGATTTTACTTAAGTAGGCCACCTTTGAAGTCTGTAAGTTTGGGGAGATAAAACGAGGTGCTTGTAGGACTCTCTTCTAGGCCTTGCCTTTGATTTCCACACAAGAATATAGAAAATAAGATCAGTGTGACAGAACACAAATTTTCATTTTGAAGAATGTCTGGAAAGTCTAACTTCTCTCTACATTTTAGGCGAAAGCTAAAATACTTAGTGTTTTCCTAACTTCTGTTCATTTATAGACTAAATTGACTCCGTTCAAGCTTCTCTATCTCTTTCCTTTGTTGTCTGTTTCTGTGATATGTCAAAGGACTATTAATTACTGTTTATTTAACACTGAGTGTGCAAGACTCCAGTCATATAATATATATGAATATATTCATACATAAATATTTATCATACATTCACATATATATCATATATATATATTCATTCCTCATAACTTGATATAAAAGAAATACAAGGCTTAAAGGAGAGTACAACTGGACTGTTGTCACATAAATATCAAACCCCAATCTATTCTTGCTACACAGGTCCAACTAAAAAGATAATTGCTTTGAATTGATAACAGATTTTCTCCTCAACAAACTTTTCTAACTTTATAATTTCAGAAGTTGGCCAAAGGTAAATTTTTACAGTTTCTTAGTAAAACTGTACTGTTTAAGAGACAAAAATGCTACGCAGACAAGAGCATTCACATTCTTTCGATTCCTCTCTGCTACTTCTGGGTGTCGTTCATGCTTTACGCTATTACATATGTGCCGCTGTTCTCAGCACTACAGAGACCAAGAACTAGTTTGCCTTCGCTCCTGTTGCCATGAAGCCGAGGGTCCATTTACTGGTGATTCAAAATGAATGTTGGATCTTCGAGTCAATGCCAAATTCACACACACACACACACACACACACACACACACATACACACAAAACAAAAAAACAAAAAAAACATAACCTTTCCTTTTACCAAGAAAAGAAGTTTTGAAAGGGAAATAGCTCACAAATATTTTCTCCCAATCTCTTCCCTCTGTTGCTTGTATTGCTATGCAGAAAAGCTTAAAAATAGATGTTATAACACTTTTCCCTTTTTTTTTTCCTTTTTGTTTCCTGTGTTGTGTGGGTTTTATCTAAGAATGCCTAGCCAGACTTATGTTCTGGAAAATTTCTTCTGTGTTTTCTTTTCTTTTTATTTGTTTCTTGTGCTTTGTTTTCTAATATCATTTTACATCTGAAACCAAATTAGTCAGTAGTAAAAGAATAACTAACTCAATTAAAATGTGTGGAAAATATAAATAGTTATTTCTTAAAAGAAAGCATAGAAATAGCCTATGAAAAATATTCTATGTCATTAATCATCTTGAAAATATAAATTAGAATTGCAATTAGTCATCAGTACATTCAAAGTTGAATTCCTATTGTAAAAAATATCAATGGGTCATGAAATCCAGAGAGAAGAATCTTGGATAATGAGGACAGAGGAAGTTTAACCAATAAGTGCACAGAAAGAATTAAATAGGAGAGATAAACTATATTGTACAGTAGGTTGACTGTGATCTACAGTATTTCACTGAAAATTCAAAATGCATCAAAAATGTTTTTATGTTCTCATCACAAGGAATGGTAAATATATTAGGTAATAAATGAAATAAATACACTAATTTGATAAATACTGAACCACATGCTTGAGTATATAGTTAATAGTTTTATTAATAACAAAAAAATTAAAAACATTAATACTTATAGGGAACTTTCATGAAAGAATGAAGTCTTTAGGTTTTGCTCTCTTTTCTTTTCTTTTTTGTTTTAAATTGAAAATGCATTCTTCTCTCATATAGTATATTCAGTCCACAATATCCCTGCCCTCCATTCCTCTCAGCTCCTACCCCACTTCTCTCTCTCCCAGATCCATTCCCCATCCAGTTTCCTTTCAAAAACAATGAGGCCACCAAGAAACAACAGCCCAACAGGACAAAACAAAATCCAATACAAGGCCAAAGCCCTCATGTCAAGGCTAGACAACACAACCCAATAGGAGAAAAAGAGTCCCAGGAGTATCGCTATTTTTGTTTTGTTTGTAGCTCTGGAGGGTTGAAGAACATTGAGGTAACAATCAAGGGATGGTTACAGGACCATTTATACATTCACCTACAGAATTACAGAAGAATGTGGGCTCTTTGACTCCTCTGTGCTATATTATCCTACCTACGAAGGAGAAAATTGAAGCAGAATCTCTACTTAACGAGTGTTATAGAATAAGAACTCTTGAGGATTGTCACCATAGCTGAGATGTACATTGATAGCCAGTCATTACAGACACTGGAACAATGAAAGGACACTGTCAAATTCTCTTCTATCTCCATTTCTCAGTCAAGAAGTTTGAGAGCAGAGAAATCAAGTAAGTAGTCAAAAATAATACTTATAATGGCCTCTCATGCCATTCAACTGCAAAAGAAGCATCTCCTCCTTTATAACCCTCTGCCACAAAACCCTGACCTTACAATCCCCATGACACAGAAGGTACATAAGTGGTATGTACAGAGTCCACACTAATCCTTCTTGTAAAGCTTATATTCCAGGACATTATTATGGGAGCATACTTTGCAAAGAGCTCTCTGTAGATGCTATTACCCTGTACCAGAGCTTTGGAAAGTGGGCTGAAGTAGCTGTGAGTTTGTGCAACAGCACATGTTAACATGAGTTATAATATGTCAAGGGCCCCATGTTAACTATCAAAGAACCTATTCAGCTCCTTTAAGGTTAATCAACTCAGCATTTGTGCCAGGTGTAATGTCTAATTAAAATGATGGAAAGGCACAGAATGCCTCCGGGCAGAGAGAGGAGATGGCACAAAGAGGGAGTACCCTTGCCATATTGGTTTGGAAAATCAATAAGAGGAACTCATTTTATCCCAGTGTTATCTGTGCATTTGCCATTCAGTGGCTCATTTGAAAGTGTGCCAACTGGCAGATGAGGAGGCTCAGCAGGGCTTTGCTTCCTGGCATTTTAGGATACTGTGGTGGGAAGAGGCTCAGAAGTAGCTCAGTTTACCTCTGGAGAGCAGGAGAGGAAAGGCCACAAGGCAAAGGGAAGCAGAGAAACCCTCTGGGTCTCTAGTATGAATCAATGAAACTGAGAACTGAGCAGTAAATGAAAAAGCTACCAAATTCAGGATTGAGAATCTTAATCCAAGTCTTAGTTGTGGCACTAAATACAGTCTTAACCTTGGGAAACTGTTTTCAGTCTTCAGTTAAAATATCAGAAGATGTACAAAATCATAACATGAGCTGCCTTTTTAACTACATAATATTAGTTTAAATATAATTTGAATTTGAAAATATGGTCAAGTAACACATACATTTAAGATAAATATTTAATTATGTACTTGTGTTTCAATTTGCAACTCTATATTTGTATGTATTTATTCATTTCAATTTTTTAACATTTATTTAATGTGGTATGTGTCTCTGTAGAATGTGTGTGTGTGTGTGCACATGTATTATGAAACACATGTAGATGTCAGAGAACAACTTGCAAGGGTCCTTCATCTCCTATGTGTGGACTCCGTGGAGAAAACACAGAAGCAAGCACATTTACCTGGGGAATCATCCTTATGGCTTTCATTATTTCATTTAATATATGTTTACAGAAATTTTACTGCATGCTAAGAATTCTTCTAAGCACAGACAGACAATTGAGTTCTCCAAGAAAGTAAACTGTCTTTAGGTAGAAAAAAATTAAAGAATCTCTATTACAAGCTAGTTACATATGGAAATAAATTTTACTTCAGACTTTTCTTAGGAAAACCATCTCGAAGAGGACTAATTAGAATACGGGTTAAATAGAAAACTTACAGGTGCTTGGAAGCATAAATCAGAGCAGAGTGTGGAAGTAATTATTTAAATTATTTACCAGTATTTATATTACAATTAATTGGTCAGTGCTTTTTTTTAAAGGTTTATTTATTACTTAAAGATACATCTCCATCACCACGCCCTCTTTCTACCCCTCCCAGTTCTACCCTCTACCCCCTCTCCCTTCTGTCCTACTCCTCTGGAGTGTAGTGCCTCTGCATATCAGTCCCCACCCTAGTTCAGCAGTCACATGAGGGCTAAGAGCTTCCTCATGTACTGGGGGCCTACATGGCAGCACCACTAGGGCAAAATGTCTCATTAACAGGTAACAAAGTCTATGTTCCTGGTTTTGTTTTTTTGTTTGTTTGTTTGCTTTGTTTTTTTATGATGCATTGGTTACAGTATAGTTATCCTATACTATATGGCTAAAATCCAATTATAAGTGAATCGATGACATGTGAATCTTTCTGAGTCTGAGTTAGCTCACCCAGTATGAACTTTTCTAGTTCTATCCATTGAACTCTGAGATTCTATCTCACACCTGTCGGAATGGCTAAGATAAAAAACTCAAATAACAGCACATGCGGGCGAGGTTGTGGAGAAAGGGGAACACTCCTCCATTTCTGGTAGGAGTGCAAACTTGTACAACCACTATGAAAATCAGTCTGATGATATCTTAGAAAACTTGGAATATCTCTACCTCAAGACCCAGCCATACCACTTCTCAGTATAAATACAAATGATTCTTCACCAAACCACAAGGACATTTCTTCATCTATGTTCATAGCAGCCTTATGTGTAATAGCTAGAAACTGGAAACAACCCTGCTGTCCCTCAACCGAGGAATGGATAAAAATCTGGGGTACATCTACACAATGGAATACTACTCAGCCATCAGAAACAACGAAATCATACAATTTGCAGCCAAATGGATGGTCGGTGGTTTTAATCCTTAACCTGACATTATAAATGAGCCCACAGACACTGGATGGATATTAACAAGCTTTAGTCTGGTATGTACAATCTTAGCCCTTCTAAGTTAGCCCTTAGTTCTATTCCCCAAATAACACCCCATATACATACATCCCCATTGGGCTATTAAAGACAACCTTATTTTGAGAATAGCAATAGCTTTAAGTTTCAGAGCAGATTCAATAATCTACCCTTGTATCTTATCCTTTCTATATTATATACCCTATACCCTTTTTTTTTCTTTTAAAATCTTCTCCCCCTATATAAGAGAGAAAGAATAGAGAAAAGAGAAAGAGAGAACCCTGAGTCTAACCTCCCATACCTTGTTTAAAAAGACCATTTACAACTTGTAACCAATTCCCATAAATGAAATCTGTAACCCATCAAATGACCAAAAAAATCATCTATCCCACTTTTTGGGAATGAGGTGTTGCTCTCTTAAAATTAATTTCTGCTAAATTGGGATATAGAAAATCTGTTTGGGGGCCCAATAAAATGGAAACATGGTTAAGCAAGTTAATAGTAACATTTGTTGTCCAGTCTCTGTGCTCAGCAATTTGAATGTCCTGGGAAGTTTGTAGTCTGAGTTTAACTTTGGGTGGAAAGTTCAGGGCTTTATTGGAGACCTGGCTGGAACAGTCTGTGAGGCTTGACCATCTGAACAAGCCATTGTGAAGTTGTTCTGGATGCAGATTTGTGAGGAAATAGATATTGGGGCAGTCTGTGAGGCTGGTTCATATAGGCTATTTGTTTTGTCTTCTTTGGTGTCTGGTTCCTTTGCTCTGAAAATATATAATTTATCACAAGTAACATATAGTTATGGATCTATAAAAGTGCCCTGGATATGTAGGTTGCACAAATCAATTAAAGAAGTTTTTTTTTTTTTTGCTCTTTTTTGAGAGGAAGAAAGACATTTGTAAGTCTCCATTTATGCCATGTGAAAGTATGGCCTGTAATAAAAAGTTATGTGGCATTTAGGTAGCCAGTAAGACTTTTATTGGTTATGTACGTATGTATGTATATATGTATGTATGTATGTATATATGCATGTATGTATATATGTATGTATGTATGTATGTATATATGTATATATGTATGTGTATATATATATATATATATATATATATATATATATATATATATGGCTTACCCATTCTGAGCTGTTCCCACATAGTGGAATCAGAAAATACGTTACCTGCTTTTTCTTTTGTTTGTAGCCAAGATTTGTAGGAAGGCTTTCCAATCAAATCTGATTTCTATCAGTTTGGATAGAAGATTTAGCTTTTTTTTCCTGTTACCTTAAAAAACAAACAAACAAACAAAATACACAAAAACTTCTCTCCCAAAATGATATCACCTTTTTCCTCCATTTTGAAGTCATTATAGCTATAAGTTCATTAAAATTAGCAGTCCATAAGTCTGCTATATTTTGATTTCCCATAAAGGAGATAAATAATATCATCATTATTACCATCTCAATTATTATATTATTAATTACATATATGTGGCTGTATATAATCATTTTAAGTGGAAAATTCAGCATAAGACTGTATGAAGTTTATTCTGCTCTACAGTTAATATATATCTATTAATTCATTGAGACAGGTTTATTCTGTGTTTTTCTGGCTATTGTAGATTTGACATCAAACTTACAAGAAGCCTATCTGCCTCTGCCATTGTCTCTAAAGTTTTGGGATCAAAGGTATGCATTTATATTTTTTCTTTCCTTTTCACCTTTCTTTGGAGATTTAATTTCTATGTGTATATATCTATCCTTATTGAGACAGGGTTTATCAGTGTAGTCTGGGCTGTTTGATTTGCTCTGTAGAGCTCTGTAGATTAGATTGGCTGCAAAGTCACAAGGAACCAGTTTTTTCCTTGTCTCCTAAGTTTAAGATCAAGGTATGAATTTAAATAATTGAATCACCTTTATTAAACAATAATATTAATTAAACCATTTTGTATTAGTCTGAGTTCCAATGCTCCCAGGGGAGCCCATTCTTGAACAGATGGGTTTAGAATACCATGATATGGATTGATGAAGCAGTTTTATTTGTAATAGCTAGAAACTGGAAACAACCATATGTCCAACAACCAAATAATGGATAACAAAAAAAAAAAAAAAACAAACACTGTGGTACATTTACACAATGGATACTACTCAGCACTCAGAATCAAGGAAATCATGTGATTTGCACCGAAATGGATGGAACTAGAAAAGCTCATCATGAGTGTGCAAACTCAGATACACATTGCATATATTCACATATAAGTGTATTTTAGGCATATAATACAGGATAACCATCCTACTATCAATAGACCCAAAAGAACAGGAACGTGGACTTGGTTACCTGTGTTTAATGTGCATTAGATCAGTAAGGAAATTATTATTTATTACTAAGCAAAACACTCCACCCTAGTGGAACTGCCATGTATGCCTCCTGTGCAAGAGAAAGCTCTTAGACCTCATGTGAGGTCTGATAATGAACTGAGGAGTACTGATACATGGAGGTACCACACCCTGGAGGGGTGGGATGGGTGGGAGAGGGGGTAGAGAGTGGGAGGGTGGAACTGGGAAGGGTGGAAGGAGGGGGAAATAATGGAGACATAACTTGAAGTAATTAATAAATGTTTTTTTAAAAATAAAAAAGAGAATAGTATGATATGCTACTTTATGTTGGCTTTTCTTAACTATTGGCAGTGGGAGGCATGCAGCTTGCATGTTCATCCCCCAGCCTGACCCTGAGTCTTTACATTGACTAATCTCTCTCTCTCTCTCTCTCTCTCTATATATATATATATATATATATATATATATATATGTATATATGTGTGTGTGTGTGTGTGTGTGTGTGTATGTATGTATCTTTTTCAAGACAGGATTTCTCTGTGTATTCTTGACTATCCTGGACTCACTCTATAGACCAGCCTGGCCATAAACTCACAAACATCCACCTACCTCTCCCTCCAAAGTGCTTGTATTAAAGGCATGCACCACTATGCCCAGATGAGTAACATATCTCTTTTAGGGGCAAAATGCCTCTTGAAACCAGTTCTCCCATGGGATCCCCATATGTAAGGAAACTGGCTTGTGACCTGTATCTCTTTACATAAATTTAAGATTGTGTGTAATGTGCATTAGATCAGTAAGGACATTATTATTTATTACTAAGCAAAAACTTACATAGTACTTTCAAGGTACTATGAAAAAAAGTGTCATTTTAAATTCTAGACTATATTTAGCAAGTAGCCTTATCTTATCAGCAGGAGTTCTATCCTGACTTCAATGTTCAGACAGGACTGGTCTAGAATTCAGAGAACTGCCTGTTTCCTGCCTTCAGTGTGATGGGATTAATGGTCTGTGTCATTTACCGCCCTGCTCAAATATTGCACTAAATCTAAAATAGTAACTCTTTAACCCAGAGAGAAACTCTGAACTGCAGTGACAATCCAAAATCCTTAAAAATTTCTCATGTTTTAGCATTGCCAAACCACAAAAATATCCTACTCCCATATAGGGAAATCAAAGATATCTAAACAAAAATCAAGCAAAGAAACAACATTTCAAAGATCTCTGTCTAGCTGCCCCATCCTATTCTGCAATTTTGTTCATCATTCCTTGGAATGTAGTTTCAGCTACATTATATTAGTAGATCTGTTCCAGATAGCCCTGACAACCATCCAGTATCCAGAGAGCTCTGAGCTCCAGTTGCCATCAATGATGCTTTATGTTTCAGGAAGGGCCTCACTTCTTCCCCTATTATCATTGCAGGCAACTTTGCATTCCATCTGTAAGCTCTCTCTTTTAAGTGTATCCTAGTCTTATCTTTCTCAAAAAAGATATACAGAACCACAATTTCAGTGTAAAAATCATTGTTAAGGACTGGACATTGGGAATGTATTCTAAGCCATATAACTCTCATAATTGTGCCCTATTTATTTCTGCTGTTTTGTATTGTATTTATTGTTATAAGAGAAAGAACCATTTGCTGGACTGAAAGGGGAGCTGTTAGGGGGAAAAGATATACCTTAAACTTAAAAAAAAAGGAAGAGGATGGGAGGATGAGGGGAAAGAGGGTGGGAGGGTGGGACTGGAGGGGGGAGTAGGGAGGGGATTGTGATTGAGATGTAACTTGAAGAAATAAAAAATAAATTAAAAAACAAAATAAATAAAAATCATTTGTGTGTCAAGAGAAACAAACTCAAATGGAATCCAAATATATCAAGACATTGTGAATTTCTTCATTTTTTAAATCTAGGCTCTTAAATCCATTTCCTAACTCTGTCTAGAATGCTGTCATGTTTTTCCTACATAAGAAGAGCCTTAGGTCTATGTCTTTGCTGCAAAGCACCATCTTTTTTTAAGGGAGCTGTACCTTTGAAATGTATTTGGGTTCGGTTCCCCGATTGTTGGCTAGGTCACCACCTTTCATCTGGGCCTTCTCATGCTATAAACATGGATTCTTATTGCTGTGAGTGGGCACCATTTGTAGGAATAAAGTATAAATTATTTACCTGTGTTTATATTATATTTAATTGGCCATCAGTGTTAATCCTTGACCCACTGTTATAAATGAGCACACAGAGACATCTTATGGATTTTATCAAACTTTAGCCTGGATTGGTCCATTTGAGCAACCCTTAATTCTATTCCCCAAAAATGAACCCATATATACATCCATCCTTTTGGGCTGTTATCCTCCAGGCTATGCTGATGCTCTGGGCCATATGGAATTATCTTCCTCTATCTGTCCCAACTTGTGTCTCCTGTTCCACTCCTGGCTTCTTCTACCCATGATCCTCTCTGTCTGCCCCAGAAGCTGTGAACCTTTTCCTCACCTACCTTTCTCTCTGCTCAATCACAGGCCTTGGCATTTTACTAAAGTGAATCAGAGAAAATGATTAGAAAACAAGGTAACACATTATTACTTGATTTAGAGCAAGCAGGTCTCTGGGATCAGGTTAATAAATTTAGAATGCATAACAACCATTATAGCATTCATTTTTGAATCTGAAAAATCCTAGGTTTTGTGAAAACACAAAACAAAAAGCCCCATTGAATTAAGGCCTTGTAGGTAAGGTAACCAAAAATT
>CAJQZJ010012348.1:7165085-7192336 GCA_907164525.1 Lophiomys imhausi | reverse complement strand
TGTCTCAATATATATGTGTATGAGAGAGCTGCCAGTTAACTGCATAATATTAAAAAGAAGAATTTTGAAGTGAAAATATTATGAAGTAACATAAACTTAAAGATTTAAGTATATGTTCAAGTATCAGTTTGCAAGTTGATCTATATTTGTACATATTCATTCATTAACATTTATTTATTTTGTATAAGCATATTGCACATATGATGTGTTCATTTACATGGTTGTGTGGGTGATTTGGTTCTCGTCATCATTTTAATTAGATATTGCACCTGGGAGAAATGGTCAGTTGATTAACCTTAAAGAAATTGAATAGGTTTTGAGATGGGGTAGGATTTATCTAAATTCTGTAGTTGAGAGAAGGGACTTATATCTGTTCTTGAGAGAAAATGTGAATTGTCTTTCTCTTTATGCCTGACTGAACTTAATATAATGATCTCCAGATGATCTCATTTCTCTGCAAATGTCATGATTTCATTTTCCTTTTTTTTGAACATTTATTATTTCAAGTTACATCTCACTCACACTGCCCTCCTTCCTCCCCTCTCAGTCCCACTTTCCCAGTTCTTACCCTGTCCCACCTATCCTATTCCTCTACAGTGAGGGGCCCCCACACATCAGCCTCCCTCAGTACATCAGTCGCATGAGGGCTAAGAGCTTCTTCTTGCTCTGAGGCTGGACATGGCAGCTCCACTAGGGTAAAATGTCCCACTAAAATATAACAAAGTCCAAGACTGAGACGCCCCTCCTACTTGCTGAGGGATCTGTATAAAGAACAAGATGCCTATCCTCTACATTTTTATAGGGGAGTCTAGGTAGTCTAAGCTTTGTCTTCCTTTTTTGGTTAAGTGTTTCAGTCTCTAAAAACCTATAGGAGCCTAGGTAGGTTGGTTCTGTTGATCTTCATGTGATGATCTTGCCCCTCCTTGTTTCTCTTCTCATCCCTCTCTTATATAGGACTCCCAGAGCTCCACCTAATGTTTCACTGTGTCTCAGCATCTGTTTTGATCCACTGCTGGGTGGAATTTCTCCTAGGGTAGTTATGCTAGGTTCCTTGGGTCTGTGAGTTGTAGGATATTTATCCTGTACTATATGGAACAGCAGCCTACAGATTGGGAAAAGATCTTCACCAACTCCACATCTGATAGAGGGTTAATATCTAAAATTTACAAAGAACTCAAGAAATTATACACCAAGAGACCAAATAATCCAATAAACAAAAATGGGATACAGAGATAAACTGATAATTTATAAAAGAGGAATCTTTAATGGTCAAGAGACTATTAGTCATCAGAGAAATGTAACTCAAAACAACCTGAGATTCCATCTCACATGCATCAGAATGGCTAAAATCAAAAATTCAAATGCCAGCACATGCTGGTAATGATGTGAAGAAAGGGGAACCCTCCTCTATTGCTGGTTTGAGTGCAAGCTTGTACAACCACTATGGGAATCAGTCTGATGATATCTTAGAAAACTGGGAATAGTTCTACCTCAAGACCTAGCCATACCACTCCTAAGAATCTTTTGGGCATATCCAAAAGATTCTTCACCAAACCACAAGGACATCTGCTCAACTATGTTCATACAGTTTTATGTGTAATAACTAGAAAATGGAAACAACTCAGATGTTCTTCGACTGAAGAATGGATAACAAAACAACAACAAAATCTTGTGGGACATTTACAAAATGGAATACTGCTCAGCTTTCAGAAACAAGGAAATCATTCAATTTTCAACCAAATGGATAGAACTAGAAAGCTTGTCCTGAGTGAGCTTACCCAGACCTAGAAAGAGACTCACGGTATGACTTCATTTTTCCTTATGTCTGAATAAAATTCACTTTTGTGTATGTGCCACATTTTTTGTCCATTCAACCACTGATAGGCATTCAGGCTAGTTACATTTATAAGCGATTGCCAAAATTGGATTTATAAATATGGTTATACACACACATAGTGTCCTTCCTGTATATATCCATGGTGGCATACTTAGTTCCACACAGTTGTTATATTTTTAGTTTTTTGAGAAACCTTCACTAGAATTTTGATAGTTGTTGCATATGTTTACATTTCTTCTTTGTACAACAAAGAGTGCCTATCTTCCCACATTTTGTCAGCTATTATGATTGGGTGAAATGGAATCTTTAAGCAATATGAATTTATGTTTCTCTGATAGCTAAGGATATTAAGCTCTTTTTCCACTATCTATTGTCCATGTAGTTACACTATTCAACAGCTCTTGGTTCATTAGTCTATTTTGTGCACAGATTACTTATTTTACTGTTTCAATTTTGCAGTCTCTCTCTCTTTCTGTGTGTGTGTGTATCTCTGTGTGTTGTAGACATGAATCCCCTATTTTCTGTGAAATAGGCAAAGGATTACCCATTCTTAAGTTTAGATTACATCCATGTTTATCTTTTGTGCCTGCAGTGCTGGAGTTATCATGTTGAATATGGAATCTTTCTACTGACACTTTTTTCTTTGTGCACATTTTTCAGATTTCTTGTCTTTGTGAATTTTAGATATTTTTCTCTCTTCCATTCTTTGAATATAATCTTTTTGCTTAGTTTGATTTTTCTCATTAGTCAGATCTGAAGGAGGAATCATCTAGCTTGCTATCTGACCTATAAGTTGATTCCAGAAATATTAATATAAAAATGAAACAGATTCATCAGTAATATTTAGCTAAGTGCTCATTTTAAATTAACACCCATTGTTGGAGTTTGTCTATGACTTTCTCAGTACAAAATATTCATAAGTGAACTTTGGAAATCTTTCAATGTGTTCATTGTTCATATGCTAAACAATGGAAAAATGAAATGTTTTTCAATTTCAGTTTATAGCTTACCAAAAGCACTTTTTGTCAACTACCAATAAGTTATATACTACAAATTAATAGTTAAGTATAAGCTTTCTGGAAGATAACCCTCTACTCTCAACTGAAAAACTTCATTGTTGGAGATTACCATGCAATCAGATTAGATATTTTACAATGAAAGAATTGTTTCATTTATGGAAGCTCCTCAATTCTTGTCTATTCACTTCCCAAAGTCCCTAGTCCAGAATATCATAACTTTGTGAGTACTTAAACATATGATTCATAAGTACATAAACACATACACATACATATGCACATACACACACCACTATATATACATATACATATATATGGTATACATATATATATATATATGTGTGTGTGTGTGTGTGTGTGTGTGTGTGTGTGTGTGTGTGTGTACCATAAATGTGTGAAAGAATGAATAGAAAGCTTAGGTTAATTCAAAGGAAGCATGATATTAGTCTTCAGTAAAATGAAATGAAGGTCCTTGTTTGCCAGTTCTCTCTAAGACTTTTGGTGTGAAGGAGTGTTAGGTTTTGGTCAAATGCTTTTGCTGCATCTAATGAAATTATAATGTGTTTTTTTTTTTCTCTTAGCTTGTTTATATGGTGGATTACATTAATGGATTTTCATATATTGAACCAGCCCTGCATTTCTGGGGGGTGAAGCATACTTGATCGTGATGTATGATAGATAATTTTGATGTATTCTTGGATTCAGTTTGCAAGTATTTTGTTGAGTATTTTAGCATCAAAGTTCTCGAGGGGATTTAATATGAAATTCTCTTTCTTTGTTGAGTCTTTGTGTGGTTTAGGTATCAGGGTGACTGTGGCATCATGGAATGAGTTTGGTAGTGTTCCTTCTGTTTCTATTTTGTGGAAGAGTTTGAAGAGTATTGGTATTAGTTCTTCTTTGAAGGTCTGGTAGAATTTTGGGCTAAAAAAATTAGGCCATAGGACATTGGGAATGTATGCTAAGCCATATAACTCTTATAATTGTGGCCTATTTATTTCTGTTGTTTTGTATTGTATTTATTGTTATAAGAGAAAGAACCATTTGTTAGACTGAAAAGGGGAGCTGTTGGGAGGAAAAAGATATACCTTAAACAAAAATAAAAGGGTAGAGGATGGGGGGTTGAGGGGGAAGAGGGTGGAAGGGTGGGACTGGAAGGGGGAGTAGGGAGGGGATTGTGATTGAGGTGTAACTTGAAGACATAAAAAATAAATTATAAAAAAAAAATCAGGCCCTGGGCTTTTTTTGGTTGGGAGACTTTTAATTACTGTTTCTATTTTTTTAGGGGTTATAGGACTGTTTAATTTGTTAATCTAATATTGATTCAGCTTTTGTAGGTGAAATCTATCAAGAAATTTGTCCATTTCATTTAGGTTTGAAAATTTTATCCCCTTGCACAAAACTTAAGTCCAAATGGATCAAAGATCTTAACATAAAACCGGACACACTAAGTCTAATAGAAGCAAAAGTGGGGAAAAGCCTGGATCTTATTGGCATAGGTGACAACTTCCTGAACAGAACATCAATATCTTAGGCCTTATGACCAACAATTAATAAATGGGACCTCATGAAACTGAAAAGCTTCTGTAAGGCAAAGGACACTGTCATTAAATCAAAACAGCAGCCCACAGATTGGGAAAAGATCTTCACCAATCCCACAGCTGACTGAGGGCTAATATCCAAAATCTATAAAGAACTCATGCATTAAACACTATGAAAGCAAGTAACCCAATCAAAAAATGGGAGCAAGATCTAAACAGAGAATTCACAAAAGAGGAAACTGAAATGTCTGAGAGACACTTGAAGAAATGTTCAACATCCTTAATCATCAGAGAAATGCAACTCAAGATGACTCTGAGATTCCATCTCACTCCTGTCAGAATGACTAATACCAAAAACTTAAAAGACAACATATGCTGGTGAGGCTTTGGAGAAAGGGTAACACTCTCTCATTGCTGGTGGAAGTGCAAACTTGTAAAATCGCTATGTAAATCAGTCTGGTGATATCTAAGAAAACTTGGAATAGCACTACCTCAAGACCCAGCCATACCACTTCTGGGCATATATTCAAAAGATTCCTCACCAACCCACAGGGACATCTCCTCAACTATGTTCATAGCAGCTTTATTTGTAACAATATGTTCATAGCAGCTTTATTTGTAATAGTTAGAAACTAGAAACAACCCACAATTCCTGCAACCGAAGAATGGATTTAAAAAACTGTGGTACATTTACACTATGGAATAATACTCAGCCATCAGAAAAAAGGAAATCATGCCATTTGCAACCAAGTGGATGGGAACTAGAAAAGCTCATCATAAGTGAGCTAACTCAGACTCAGAAAGATACACATAGTATATATTCACTTATGAGTGGATTTTAGTCATTATAGTATAGGATAAGCATCCTACAATGAATAGACCCAAAAGAGCAGGAACAGAGACTTGGTTACCTGTCAGTGGGACACCCCACCCTAGTGGAACTGCCATGTATGCCTCCTATGCAAGAGGAAGATCTTAGACCTCATGTGAAAAACAAACTGAAGGGGGCTGATACACGGAGACACCCCAGACTGGAAGAATGGGATGGGTGGGAGAGGGAGTAGAGGGTAGGAGGGAGGGGCCAGGAGGGGATGGAGGGAGGGGTGAGAATGGAGACATAATGAAGTATTAAATAAACATTTAAAAATGAAATGAGGGATTGGCTGAAAGATAAGAAACAGCGTAGATAACAATTCAGAATTTTTATCTTCTTTTAAAGCATTTTCCAATGAGGGTATTTAGAAAATGATAAGAAAATCAATATGGTTGTTCAATGGGGAAGAAAATAATTTTCTAACCAAACACAGAAAGCAGACAAGAACGTACCATGCATCTGATTGAGTTTAAACATACAGACATATTTGCTTTAGACTTGTGGTAAATAAAAATTCAGATAACTCTAGTATATGTGGTAAAATTTAAATAATGTTATAGTGAATTTATTCATAGACTGGACACATTTTATGTTGCCTATGAATGAATTGTAAGAGTGGTAATCATTTTTGATGGGGGACATAGTTATAACTGATTAATTAATTTATTTTAATTCATTATTTGTTATTTATTTATATTTTAAAAAATTCACATGTAAATCTTTTCAAACCCTGAAGCATATGTCTTGCTATATCTTTAAATTATTTTAGATTTAATTTATTTTATGTTTTTTATTATTTTTCTGCATGTATTCATGCAGTACTCATATTGATCAAAAAAGTAAAACAGGTCTTCTACCATCTGAGTACAGGGAACAGAAACTAGGTCCTCTGCAAGAGCAAGAAGAGCTCCAAACTGTAGACATCTATCTAGTCACTCTATCTTTAATCATCTAATTACATGATGTTTTCTGATTAATATTTAAGAATTAAAAGTATAAAATACATAAGAATAGAGGAAAGGAAGATAAATTTTTCCTTCTTTTTCATGTATCTTCCTTTCCTCTATTCTTATGTCTATTTTGTATCAGAAAAGATGAAAGGAATTTTCTATTACTATCTCAATAAATTCTAAGCACATCTTCATCTGGAGTCTTTTGTCTACTTTGTAGATAAAGTTGCATTATGAGATATGTCTAATACACTCTTAGTGGAAAAGACTAACAGAAAGTTTATTATTTAAGTTACAGTTTGTAAGTCTTCCTGAAATCCATCTTGTGCTTACCTCTAAACTGTATATGAGAAATAAAGAAACAAGTCTTTGAAGCCATTCTCTTTTTTTGAACAATTTTACTTCTCTCTTATTTTAAATAGTACATTGACTTTTTTTGAACAATTTTACTTCTGTATTATTTTAAATAGTACATTGACTTAGGACTTGCTTCCCAGTCCTGTCTATAGTATTTGAGAACTATGTCTTTTTGTTAAGTGATTCCTCATAATTTTGCTGTAGAGATATCTTGTCCTCTTAAGTCCATGCCAATTCTAACTTTAGACAAAAGGAAACAATGCTGCAGGTAACTCTCAATGACATGTTTATTGAGGAAAAACAATTTTAAAAAGTTGAATTCCTTCAACTTTATGAATAATGGGACTTGAAATCACATAATTACAGAGAAACATAGTTTGTATTGGGTGTCAGTTAAGACTGTGGCCAAATTTATAAAATTATCAGAGAAGAAAATATATTTATGTACTGGGATCAAACAGTAGTAACATTTTTTGGCTTGAGGCAGTGTGATAAAGAAGTTCATGACACTACATATATGCCACAGCTAGAAAATTGGAGTAAGTCTATGTTAGAGCATCTGAGAAAGCTAAATGAAACAAAGGATACATTAAAATGTCCTGAAAAATCCTGATACCTTCTGTAGTTTTACAGATTGACTTCACTCCATATCATAAAATAATGAAAAATTTAAAAATTAATAATAAAGGATTAAAAATGACAAGCATTCCACTTCTGATCAGACAAGATCAATAATAATAGCAGTAAATTAGAATTAATCTTTACTGACTGATTCACTTAGGGAGTATGACTAAAGTAATAATTAACACTAACAAATATATCCAAAGTGGTTTCTGGTCCATTTGATCATTTTGATATGTTTAAGGCTAATGACTAAGGATGGTTCCAATATAGACTGGAGTTATTCTGGACTAGATAAAGAATAAAAGCAAAACTCAAAACATGTTGACGCTCACGAGATTAGCAAAGCCTCCCATTGAAAGATGTGATCATGATACAAGGATGGTCACATTAAGACAGGAAAAATCCATGGCAATATGCAAAGGCGAGATTAGCTTGCCATTAGTGAGCTGTTTCCTTTTATTCTGGGGTTATGCTGGTCCTGAGAACCACTACTAGATAAAATTGTTAGAAAGATCATTGTCAGGTCTCTGTTCCCTTACCACTGTGCCTCTAATGCTGGAAGCAATAGTTTCATTTCTCATGGAGCTGTGACTGAAGTGAATGTCAGGGTCAGTGAACAGAGAAGAAGCCACCTTTGGCTAACTGTGCATTCCTTTCTGCTAATGCTTCAAAGCAAATGGCATGAAAAATCCTCTGTAATGGTGATGAGCAGATTTTCCCATTTGTAGATGATGTCCCCATGCATGAATACCAGGGACATTTTTTATTTATGCTCAACCGAGTTTCTGCAAATAGAGAAATCAGCTAATTATCTACAAATTTTCCTTCTTTATCTTCATAGAATTTTAATGAAAGAGAATTGCCATTTACTCATTCACATTTGTGAAGAGGGAGAATATTCTCCCTTTGGTCATTTCTCTCTCTCTCTCTCTCTCTCTCTCTCTCTCTCTCTCTCTCTCTCTCTCTCTCTCTCTGCAGTTCTCTTGTAGTAGTACAAGGAAACTGGTCATTTTCTCATCACTCACCCGCCTATCTATTGCCATCCTTACCATCCACTTCACAAGCAAATCTCTCATCCAAAACTGTAAAGATGAATTTAAAAATATTTTGTATGCTGGTGTGTGTGCATGTGTCTGTTGTTGTTTTCTGCATAGCATGAATCTCTGTGAAGACATTATTTGTTTTAATTGGGTTGTACTCCATATAAAGTAATTAAATCAAATCAACAAATATCCATCGAAGACAGCTGTACAAGGCAGTGAGCTTGACAAATGTCCCTGTCTTTATTTCCTTCATGAACTCTACAGAAGCATATGGCATAATGGTGCATCTTATGTGCTATAAGAGTCATCATCTTTACCAGTAACAAGAGCTCATATTGCATCAAGATGCCTCCAAAATTTGACCCTTCCTCCATTCCAGCTGTCATTGTCTTGAATCAGATTATCTTGTGTTTCTCTCAGAATATGGAGTTCCTTCTATCTGGTCTTCCTACTGCAGACCATTAGCTGTGCTGCCATATATCCTCTCCATTGTGTCCAATTACTTAAAACATAGATGTTCCTAAGTTTATGATAAATTTTCATCTTAGTAAAAGCATTGGAAGTTGGAATGGCATAAGTGACTTATATGGGATATTCAGAATGCCTGTCATACATCTACAGAAAAACAAAGCTTACCAATAGAATATGCCACAAATAATTGGTATTTGTCCTTGTACACATTTGTCTAGCTAACTGGAAGCTGTGGTTCACTGCTGTGGCCCAGCATTATGACAGAAAATGGCTCCACTTACAGTGGCTTGGGAAGACATCAATATACAAAGTATTCTTTCTACTGAATGTCTGTTGTGTTTATACCTTTGTAAAATCAGAATTGAATAATAAGAAACAGAGGATTGTTTGCACACATGTTATTTCTCTATCTTCTCAGACAAAAGTAGTTCAATGCCTACTCTCATTCTCCAGTGCAAACTTAGAGAACACATGATCTCCATTTAAAGAGTAAACAGTATTTCTGCAGACCACCCATGAAGATTTCAATTACATTCATTATAACCTTATTCAAGCATAGGTCTAGGCATAGTTTCTGAGCACTGTTTGTGCATCTCTCCCAACAAATCAACATATTTATGAAACACAAACAGCACAAGAAAACAAAAAGACAAAACAAACATCAAAACTACAACTGTTTCTTATGAAGCTGCATTATGAATACAGAATTCATCAGTAGAAGGATGTGTTTATATGATAAATTCTTCTGCATAATACAAACTCATTTTTAAAGAAAAAGATTGTAGCATGACAGATTGACTCATTCTGTTACTGTAAGATTCATTTATTTAAGCCTCAATAATATTTTTTTATTATTTGAAATATTTCAATGGAATAACTATATCTATAGATGTACTATCAAAATTTAAAATAATACTTTAGGGAAATAATCATTATCACATCTGTGTTTTTTAGCTATGATGTAAAGACAGTGTTCTCACAACATTTCCATGATGGACTTTGACCTTTTAAGGTCATGATATGTAGTGAGACAATTTAGGACCACCTACATCAGGAGGAAGAAGTCTTCACAAATGATATTTAGGACTTTATTAAGAAAATAGATGAAGGAAAGAAAAAAGAGAAGAAAAGAAAAGAAAGAAGAAAAGAAAAGACAAGAAAAGAAAAGAAAAATCCAGCATCACTTCTCAGTAACTGGACTGGGGGTCCATGGCCTCAATGGAAGACATTGTGCTCAGTCCTGATACAACTCAATGTGCTGGGAAGGGATAGTTCCTAAGGGTGGGGTAAAACACACTCCCCTTTTTTAACAAGAAGGGGAGAGGAAAGAGGGGAAGGAGGCTAGAGGGATGGACGCAGAGAAGGTGAGTGAATAGGCTAGCATCAGGATTTAAAATGGAAAAAAAAAACTTACTAAACTTTAAAAGAAAAAAAAAGCCTTAAATTAGGAGTCTAAGAAATTGGCTCAGTCCATAAAGTTGTTCTTACACAAGAGTGAGGTCATGAGTTCAATTTCCAGAGCCTATATAAAGGAGCTACCTGAGTTGATACAAGACAAACAGAGGTGTATTTCTGAGACTCACTCCCAATCCAGACTAGACAAAACACCATGCCTTTACCAATGAGAGATCCAGGATCAGACAATGAGGAAACTAGCAACTGAGGGATGACACTCAATGCTGACATTTGTCATCCAATATCTTGACCTTAAACTTCAAAGTCTCCATTAACTGTGGGAAATAATTTTTTTCATAAACCATCTATTTCAAAGCTAAAATGTCGATTCAGACATAATGATATTGCTGAGAAGTATCTAGGATCTCTCCTTCAGTGTGTATTCATTCCTTAATGGATTAGCTTTCAAATTGGTTGAAGATTTGAAACACATCAAAAACATTCAATCTCACCAAAGATCCTCATCATACTTACTATATAGAACAGTTTCTGCTAAAGCCCAATCACAATAATTTTCCTTCATAATAATTTTCCATTCCAATAATTTTCCTTCCCAAAAACTCCTTCATAATAATTTTCAGAAATATAATTAAGTGATGGTTTAATAGCATATCTGATCCTTCATTGGAGGAAAAGACCTGTGATTCTATCTTCATCAAAACTCCATCATCATAACTACATATATGTGAACTCCATGTCATTTGAAATAGTGGACCATAAATAAATATTGCATGAAACCATAAGAAACTTTCTCTGGCTGACAACAGAGTAGGACACTTCCATCCAGTCACCCTGCTCTCCTTCAGCAGTTGGAGTTGATTAGCACAATTAATAATTCTGGATATATTATGTACAGAAACAACATTTACTTTTCACTGGCAAGGTGAAGATAATACTGAGCAACAAATAAAGTTGTTGTAAGGATGAACTAAGATAAGATAATGACTGTGAACACATTTAAAACCTTAAACCCTGTCCTCCAGCACTTGCCATATGAATAAATGCAAGACATGGCCATCACCCAATTTTTTTCCTTAATAGCTGGAAGAAAAGCTAAAACTGATTGTGTTGAGCCAAACACAATTGTTATAACATGCATTAGAAACACTAATGGCTTTTTTTGTGGACTCTGGTTCAATAAAAGCACCCCAAGTTCAAATATAAGAGAAATCATGTTTAAAGTGACCAAAAACTAGTTAAATAATATTTAAGAAACCCTAGACCTCAATTTCCTTGGACCTTTGCTTTCCTGCCACCACAAAAGAAGAATTTTCAAATGTTCATATTTATATTTATAGGTTGCCCATACCTGATGCTTTTGAGGTGGAATTATCATTAGAATTTTTTTTGGGGGGGGGCTTTGTTTATTCCAGACCTTCAAATTTGGGATAATCATTGTAGTTGGAAAGGAGCTAAAATTGTGGAAGAAAAAAAATATAAAATTTTAGAAAGTAAAATTTATTCATAAGCACCTAAGAACAACTATTGTAGGGCTATGGTGGTAATTCAGCAGTACTGAATTTGTAATGCACATAAGAGGATATAAATTCAAATCTCCAGCTCCAATAAAAGAAAATAAGACTAGGTACAGTGAGTGTCATGTACCCATAATCCCACTGCCAAAGTGGAAAAGTGAGATCCCTTGATATTACTGTTCTAGCTAGATAGCCAGTCTAGACTAATCAGCGAAGTCCTGATTCAGTAAAGACCCTGTCTAAAAAAAAAAAAAAAAAAAAGTGTAAAATGTAATTATCTTTTAATGAAGTTAATTAATTTAAATACATTTAAAAAGAAGGTGATAGAGTGGGACTGGGACAGGGAGGAGGGATGGGACTATGATTGAGATATAACATGAAGAAATAAATAAATGTAAAAAAAATCAAAATATCACAATATTAGTTTTTATTATGATTTTCAGTAACTTTTGGTGGAATATTACATAAAAAGCACTTAGCGAAGTTGCTAATACATAGAATGCTTATAGGTACTTACCATTGCTGTTAACATTTTTATAATTTTATTTAGTAATTTGCAGATTATAAGGTACATCAATCTTATTATTTTTTATTATCTTGAATTTAATTATTGCATATATTACATTAGTTGATCCTTGTCAGTAATAAAATGTGGAAAGTTTTCCCACTAATTATTTCAGAAAGCTAAGGGTCCAGGTATAATCAGCTTCTCTAGATCACACATTATTAATAAGAAATACAAATAAGGGTTTTTCTTGATCTCAGTATCATAAAACTTGACTCCAATAACCTCTAATGTAGAAGAATTTTAATTCATATCATTGCTGCTCCAGCAAGAAACCACATCCAAAGACCTTCTAGGTCTGTGTGTTCTACTAGAGCACAGACATGTCTTTAATCCCAAGAGACAGAAGCAAGCAGATCTCTGAGTTCAAGGCCAGCCTGCAAGTTTCAGGTAAAGAAAAGCTTAGGTCCAGGCATGGGGGTAGACATCTTTAATCCCAGTACTCAAAGACATACAGATCTTTGGGTTCTAGTCAGTTGGTTGAATCAGTGAGTTGAGAGGCAGCAAGTAGGGTTGAGTTCATGGCAGTTCAGTTCATGGGATTCAGAGGAAGTTTTACCTGAAGATTTTTACAGAGATAGGTTGAAGAGACAGAACAAGCTAGACACAGGTGAAGACAGATGAGACAGCGAATGAGAAAGAGCCAGAAGATTAGAACATATTGCCAAAATTATTATGGGTTCAAACAGAGAACTTCACTCAGAAGTTGAGAGAAGCCAATTTGAATCAATCAGTTCGGAGAGGAGTTTGAGCCAGAACAGCTCAGTTGAACCAGCTAACCAGAGTTCAGAAAGAGCTATAGAAAGGGTGATCTTTTCAGGAGTAGGTCCAGGGATTGAAACCTTCTAGGCCTAGACTAGATTGTAAAGAGGCTAGAAGTTTCCAGGACAAGGCCTAGGTTAGCACATGAAGGCAGAAAAACAACAATTCCATCAGGCAAATAAAAGATACTCTAACATCCTAAGAAAGATATTTTGGTATTTAGAAGTAACTCAGGTAGGTATTCACAAAGTTTGTTACTAATTTTTATCTACCTAGTGTGGAGAAGAAGGGATTCCTTAGTAGTCCTATAAGTTTCTTCAATTTTACCCACAATCCTTAGCTCACAATAAACTCATGACTAAACTACATGACTGATTTACAAAGGAAATATTGTTCAGTAGAGTCACACATTTTGGGATACTTAAAACTTCCTGGCCAATGCACATCACTTTACAATACTTCTTGCATCAATTCCATTCAATTATTCTACAAGACGTGGGCAGAATTAGTGATATTTTCAAAGGCAAAGCAATCACATGTTAAATATTTTATCTCAAGCACATAAGCAGATATA
Source organism: Lophiomys imhausi (assembly GCA_907164525.1). Taxonomy (NCBI): domain Eukaryota; kingdom Metazoa; phylum Chordata; class Mammalia; order Rodentia; family Muridae; genus Lophiomys; species Lophiomys imhausi. Next base: position 7,178,795 of record CAJQZJ010012348.1, on the reverse strand, counting down.
TATCAGAACTGAACTTTACAAAAGTCTACTGATCTAAAAATTTGACTCTATATCTTAACCTGCAAATGAGTAAAGGGTGTCTAACCTGATCTTACCTGAATTGGCGTCTACATCATAAAATACAATGGAGAAAAAAATTGCAGTATAGTAGTTGTGTAGTCAGATGTTCTAGTCTCTCTCCCATCTGTTTCTCTCTCTCTCTCTCTCTCTCTCTCTCTCTCTCTCTCTCTCTCAATGCTTTTTTCTACCAAACAGCACAAAATGCTGATAAATATTTACAGAGGCTCCTGTTTTTTTACCTCAATGTGCCCTAGACAATGAAGGAATCTTTTTAAGCTGAAAATAATTTATGTTCAACAGTGATTAAATTAGAAAGTGAGAAGGGAATGGAAATTAACAAATCCATCTTTATTGCCAAGATCCCATTATGATTAGAAGAAGAACAATCAACAAGACTGGTGCCAACTGCAGACTGGTAAGGAGTTTGAACAGCTTGTCCCACTTGGGAAATGTCTTGGGGTTTTTGTTTGTCAGGAAAGCTTCCGGAGATCATGGCTTATTTATCAGGGACTAGAATGTTGAAATCTCCATATTGCTTTTAAAATAAGAGTCTGGTGACACAGAGAGAGTGCTGCCGTAAGGAAAGGCCAAGAGAAACCATGTGATATAAACCATGTGATATACCAACTGGTCCTTTGGTACTTTCAGAAACAGATGTGGATGAATTTTCATGCCCTAGGCTCCTGATCTCTTTCTCGTTGGCACATGCCTTAAAAGGCAGATATGTTTGTTCCTGTAGTTGATCACAGGCTCTCTAGTATTCTGGGCCAAAGAACTTATTTAAGACCTCATTGGACCCACTGTAGTCTTTGAGTAGAGCATTGTATGTGCAATAGGAAAAGCAAACACTGAGGAATAGAGAAAACAGGATTACAAATCTTTCCCACTTGTTCTTACAATACTGTGTACTAGGCACACTTCATTCATCACAGTGAGCACCAAAAAATGAAGTTTTTATCTTAACCAAGACAATACCACCATCTCCCTAAGCAGCTAGAGATAATGAAGCTCATTTTCTCTTAAAACTGGAATAAAAATTTCCAAAACACTGACGATCCAAGTCTCATTCCATTTCAACAAAATTAATGTGTGCTGAGAACTTCCAATGTGCCAATTTTCTATGTGATGTCTCATTGAGTACTAGAAAAAATGAAGTAAATATTCTTATTCAGATTTTACAGATAAGTAAACAGAAGCTCAGGAGGGGAAGTGATTTTTCTCTAGGGCACAGAGGTATGCAGCTGGATGCAGAGAAGCTGATCCCAGGTATATTATATAGAAACATTGGTCTCTCTCCATTGCCCTTGTCTTTTCAGACATGAGGCTTAGAAGAGACTTTGGTATAGGTCATGGTTCAACCTCTTACTGGCTTTCAGTTTTGGCGAGAATCATAATTCCCAATGACTGATTCCCTCGTTTGTAGGAAAAGGAATGAGATTGTTCACTGTCCTGTCTGTTTGACCAGTGAATCTGAGACTCACAGGAAAACAATACATGCAATAGACTTTTTTCAAATGTAAGTTATTATCATTAAACAGTGCATCTTCCATCAATGGATGAACCTTCCCCATAGTGGAGATTACTATATCTTAAAATCATATATATTTTAAAAGAATGAAGTCAACAGTATATTACTTACTACAAAATGTAACTCAGAGATAAATTAGAATCCTCAAAGTTTATTTAGTTATTATTGGACATATGTTAAAAGGAAAAACTGCCTTATTGCAAATAAGAAAATATATATTAAGTTTGAGTTAATATCTGAAACTATTAATAATAAAGATGATAATAACAAATTAAATTTTTCATTTAATTACAGCTACAGTCTCAGGGAACCCAGTATACATAAAATAAGTAAATTTATATGTGGCTGAGGCTCTGAGTAAGGAGAGAGATGAATTACATCACTATGATCATATAATGCATATTAGCAATATTATAGGAAGTAAAACATTAAGAGATCAAAGTTGAAATTATGAGATTATGGAATAGCTGTTCACAAGCCCTTGGAGAACTTATGTGACTTATCCAGACTTCAAATTCTCCTTTGTGATAAAAGGATCATACTTTAAATTATATTTTTATTAGACATTTTAAATTTTATTTTACGTTATGTATATTAACATTTTGCCTGTGTGTTTGCATGTGCACCCATGCATGCCTGATGCTTGCAGAGGCAGAAAAAAGTATCAGATCTCATAGAATCATAATTACAGATAGTTGTGAGCTACCATATGGGTGCTGGCAAATGAGTCAAGGTCCTCTGCAACAGTGAGAAGTGCTGTTAAACAGTGAGTCAACTCTCTAGCCCCTCACCCTTTTTTCTTAAAGTTATCATTTTGTAGAAATGTATTCTTCCATTTACTAAACATACAATAAATGCTGTTTAAATGTTAAAAAAATATACCTATGTCTTTAAGTATCTCTGAGATGGAACGTTTAGACATAATTCAAAAACAGTAATATATTTAATGTGGTAGAATACACATTTAATCCTAGAACTCTGAGGTTAGAGGCAGAAAAATTTTCCAGAGTTTGAGGTCAGCCTCATATACCAAGCAAGTTTCAAGCCATCCAGGACTATATAGTGATTTCCCTGACTCTAAACATCCAAAAACAACAACAACAACCAAACAAAAACAAAGAAATAAAGTTAGTGATGCATTCTAGTTACTAAGAGAACCAGACAAACTTTAAGTAGGATTTCATTGTACTAGGTTCAAGAAAGTCATAGCAGTTAATAAAGAAGCACAATTACTGTAATAACAGTAATGTGAGAAGTCAATATCCAAGATGAACTGAAGCTTGAGTATGTGACACAAAACTGAAGTCTGAGACAAATTGGCTATTTCTCCTGATGTCTTGTCCACAAGTAGGAGAAGGAAAAAGAGGATCAAAAGAGAAGGTTAAAGAGAGGAAGAAGTGAAATATAAAGAGAAAACTTAGAGAAGACGAAGAGAAGAGATGAGAAAGGATAAGAGAATAGATCATTTGACACATAAGCCAAGATCTTCCATTAACATATTTATACAGGAACCAAGAAAAGCATGTGCAGAGACAGCTCACATGACTTTGGGTTCTACAGTATAATGTGCTTGGAAAATAAGTCAAAAGGTTTGATAGGATTCTTTATTCCATTGTTTCTCTGAGAACCTTGAAACCTCTGTATGCACTATGAGTCTTTAGGAGATGATATGGTGGCAAAATATGCATAGTATTTAGTTATATTTAACCAAAAGCAAAGGCATTTAATAATATCACTAAATATTACATCAAATATAAAAAATGTAATTTTTTTCAATTTTTTTAAAAAAAACTATTTAAGTGATAAAATTCTCAAACAAGGACTCCTAAGAATACATATCTGTCTAGCCATACCGATACCCAGTACACGAAATCACTTAATGGGTGGTTCTTCCAGAAAACAGACTGCTCGAATGTGAGCACTGACATTTAAGTTTAAGTACCAAGGGATTCCATTATCTCAAATACCTTCCATTTAATCACATTGTATGGAAAAAAGACTGTGGATGGAAAGACAACAAAAATATCTTATGGAGAGTCCAAGAGGAGAACAGAATATTGTCTCCCACATGCTACTGGCCATAGGTCAGTCACAGTGTCCTGAGGGAAACAAGCAACAAGGAAATATTGTTTTACTTCTTTTATAGTATCAAATTTAAACTTCTACTTTCTGTCTCATCCATATCAGACATAATGAATCTTTTTATACTCTATCCTCACAAATGCTGCCACAGTCAATCTCAACAGTTTACATCCCATCAATCTCATATGTTTTGTCTTATCATAAATCATACATGATTAATCTTTCTGCTTTATTCTCTTTTTGTTGTCTCCCTCCATGTGTCTCAGAAAAAAAAACTCTCCCATACTAAAATACTATTTGTAAATGTCTCTTCTACCATAATGGTTTCTCTAATCCCCCTGTTACATCTATTCCATTAAGAAGTCTCTCCTTAACCTAGCTAGACAACATATATTTGCTGTTACAAGACAGGCACTAATTAGAATTTATGGAAGACTAAACTCCTTAAATACAGAAGTTTGGATGTGTGTGACCAGTGAAGAAAGGACTCAGGAGAAGATTGTGGATCTGAGTTTAAATCCTCACATTTTATCTTACTAAGTTTATTTCTTTGGATGGTAACACTACTATTCTGGAGTACTTCTTTGTTTAAAATTAGGGACTTTAAAGCTTTCTTGGCATACAATTATGGAAAATTTCAAATATAAAATACATGAAGGCTCTAGCAAAATCTGTATTCCATGCAGGAACTCATCTATGACTGTTTACTTCTACCACTGCTTTTATTGTTGTTGCTTAGTTCCAGAAAGAGCTGGTTTTTAGTCACTGCTCTGCCATTTTTAGCAGTCTGAGTTGGGAAAAAATTAGCCTTTACTTCTGAGCCTGAACTTCACATTTAAAAATGCATATAACTCTTTAATAAATAGGATAATAGCCTACCTGAGGCAGTCATTGGGTCTGACACATGGCTGAAACAAAAGCAATTCATGATTTTATTACAAGACACCACTACTTGATTCTAGTACAATGTAGAAGACCGTCTATTCATTTTTTTTGTTTTGTTTTTGCTGCTACTTAGAAAGGGAAAAAGAACAGCCTACTCCATACAGCTTGCCTTTGTGCTTGAGGACACATGGCTCAGCAGTTCTTCATTAATTCTGCTGTAAGTCTTCAAAGTGGTAATCTAAGATGTGTTTTTCTTTTCGGATGTGAACTTGATCACCATCTTTCTTGTGCTGTCCTCTTAGGCACTTGAAGACTGTTAAGTCAGGCCCCCATCTTTCTTGTCTCCAGGATGAATTACTTTCATTTCTCATCCCAAGTTCCTTTTTCCACCCCTTTAATTATTTCCTATTGTGCTGCCCTTTCAATTCTGAGCAGAGTAGAGGCACAGGCAGACACTGAAAGCCCTAAAATAATAAGTGAAAATAGCTCAAACTTGCATTGACAAATAGTCAGTAAGGGCGGTGTTCACATATACAGACAGAAATAGACAATTCTGAGACAACACATTACCTATTACCAATCCAATGCCCAATGTCATCTATAGAGACAACAGCAGGTAGCACATTTTAAGTATTCCTTCCACTATGCATAACAAAATTAACTAGTCACATCCAGGTATTTTATTGATCAATTCAACATTAAGGTCTTTCTATGTACTTTTAGACAGAAGACATTCTGAAAAATCTCCTCTTTCTATGCAAATGAAATAACTGGTAATGAGTCATGCTCAATCATAAATGGCAATAGTAGGAATTTTGAAGAAAACCATCATGCATATGTAAAAGCAAATAGCCTTAGGTCTCAAGAAAGACCAGAAAACTGGCTGCACATGTTGCATGAATGGTTCTTTCTTTATTCTCTGCTTATATCATTTGTGCAAACAGGTAAACAAACAACCCTGTGGGGTTTCTGGGAAATTGAGTAAATAAATATACAATAATCATCTAGTTCAGTCTGAAACTTAGGAAAAAATCATTTTAGTGTCTCTTCTTTGTTTTCCAAATACTAAGTAGTCCTATCAAGACATTATAGTGGCAGAAATTCTTTTCATATACAATCCTTAAGTTTGATTTGTTAATAAACAGTCAATTGTAGTATTTTTTATAGTAAGGAATGAATTTCTATTAGTTTGGTGGCCAAGCATGCACATTCCCAAACTTCAGTCACTCAAAATATTCTTGTCTTTCATTCTTTTCTTTGTTTCACATGAACTTCTCCTTCCTTTTGTTCTCTATGACCTGTCTTCCCTCATATTCCCCAATTTCCTTTCTTGTCCTTGAAATCAATGCTAATGGCTTCATCACCAATTTAAAGGAAAGAAGCAAATGTTTATAGAGACTCAATGCCAGCAGTGTACCACTGGGAAGGCTATGATGCTCAAACTCATAGCTCAGCTGTGTTCAGACTCTCATTTTTCGCTACAGGTTTTGATCAAGGGAACAATTTTAAGCTTCAGTATAAACTCTGGTGGCCTGACATGAAAGAGCCTACTTGGAATTTCAGAAAGATCCCACAAGTGGGACCATAAAATTAACATAATAATATCTCCTTCTTCTAAGGAATTTTACTTAACATTTAATGAAATTATGCTGACAATGCACTCTAAACAGACACTTTCTATTCTTGCTTATATATTTATTTAGTTCAGAGAGAGAATCTGCTGTGTCAAGCATTATGCACAACTTGGCAAGGCATAGCAAGATCATGAAGGTAGATCTTTACTACTCAAAGAGCTAACAAAAAGCCCATTACTGAAGCTAACAAGCCAATGCAAGAATACATTACAGAAAACCATGAAACAAGAATATCTGTAGAGTATTAGAAGAAAGATCATAAATGAGGTTTTGTTATTATATCAGTATTGGCTGCCTGTATAATAATACTAAAAAGAATTCCAAAGCAAGTAACAGAATGAGTAAGAAAAGAGAAAATTTCATAACATTAACAATGCTTGCCAAGCACTCAAAAAAGAGATTGTCCATCTTGAACACAGAGAATAAATGTTTTAGGAGATGTCTTGCAAGAAAAAGTGAAATGCTTGTTTGAGTTTTTCTTTGTGAGTCCTATATATTTCTTGCCTTCATCTCAGAATAGACTAGGTATGACTTTACCTGTTACAATGAAAACTGACACTCAGAGAGGTTAAATTATCATCTGGGTCACATAAACTAGAAAAGTGACTTAGAACAAATATAAAAGAAAGATTGATTTAAACACTCATGTTCACCAAAGCTCCGCACTCTGTTGGAATGAGAACAAATAGCTTCTGACAAGAATGATGTAGCAGAGACTGAGTGGGTCTCAGTCTCTTTCATTTATTTTGTTTAGTGGTTATTTTGTATTCAAAAAAGTAGGACTTCCTCCAGAAAGCTTTTTGTTTATAGAACAGCTCCTGACATAGAGTGTTTAACCCTGAGTCAAATGAGGGCTACCTCTTGTGAGAAATAGCATATTCATAGAGAAGGGAGTAAATGTAAAATGATACCTATCATTGATCTTACCAATCCTTTTCATATTTGTGAGCCCACAGGAGAGCTCTATTTTCCGGTCTTTATTGTAACAAATGTAGGTTATGTAAATGGTTCTACTTAACAGTAGATTTGACATATGTCACATAGCTGTGTATGATTTATATAAACAAATTCCTGAACAGAACACCAATAGCTCAGGCTCTAAGATGAACAATCAATAAGTAGGACCTCATGAAACTGAAAAGCTTCTGTAAGGCAAAGGGCACTGTCCTTAGAACAAAATGGCCACCTACAGATTGGGAAAAGATATTTAGCAACCCCATATCAGACATAAGGCTAATATCCAAAATTTATAAGGATCTCAGAAATTAAATACCAAGAAACTAAATAATCCAATCAAAAATGGGAAACAGAGCTAAACTGAGAATTCACAAAAGAGGAATCTCTAATGGCCGAGAGACACTTGCAGAAATGCTCAACATCCTTAATCATCAGAGAAATGCAACTCAAGATGACTCTGAGATTCCATCTCACACCTGTCAGAATAGCTAAGATAAAAAATTCTAATGACAGCACATGCTAGTGAGGTTGTGAAGAAAGGGGAACACTACTCCATTGCTGGTAGGAGTGCAAACTTGTAAAATCACTATGGAAATCAGTCTGTTGATATCTCAGAAAACTTGGAAGAGCTCTACCTCAAGACCTAGCCATACCACTTGTGGGTATACATCCAAATGATTCCTCACCAAAGCACAAGGATATTTCCTAATGTCTAGAACCTGGAAACAACCCAGATGTCCCTCAACCAACAAATGGATTAAAAACAAACAAACAAAAACAGTGGAATGCTACTCAGCTCTCAGAAACAAGGAAATCATGCAATTCACAGCCAAATGGATGGAACTAGAAAAGCTCATGCTGAGTGAGCTAACCCAGACTCGGAAAGATGCATATGGTATCTATTCACTTATAATTCTATTTTAGCCATATAGTACAAGATAACTATTGTACAATCAACACACCAAAAGGAACAGGATCATAGACTTTGTTGATGAGACACTTTGCCCTAGTGGTGCTGCCATGTAGGCTCCCAGTATATGAGGAGGCTCTTGGCCCTCATGTGACTGCTGAACTGTGGTTGGGGACTGATGTGTGGGGACACCCCACTTTGGAGAAATAGGATGGAAGGGTGGGAGAGTGGGACTGGGAGGGGTGGGGGCGCTGTGATGGAGATGTGGCTTGAAGTAGTGAATAAACTTTAAAATTTTTATTAAATATTAAAGAATAAGGGAGATATTATAATACAATCCCCATAATCTCTTCCATGAGCTTCCATAGGATTCTTGGTTTGTGTGTTATTTTCAGGCATTAAATTCAATGGAATTGAGCTTGATTATCTCTTGATAATATCAAGAAATTATGAAAACAGTGAAACCAAAAGTGGTAAGCCATGTTGAATTCTGTCACATTTCCTTCCTTCCTTGTTTGTTTGTTTGTTTCTCTCTCTCTTACCTTCCTTCCTTCCTTCTTTCTTTCTTTTTAAATTTATTTCATTTTTTTTCTTTGTGTTTATTCTTCTCTGATACAATACATCTCTACTACAGTCTCTCCTCTATTATTCCTCCTAGTTCCCTCTCTACCTCCCCTCTCCCCCAGAAAAGATAAGCCCTCCCAGGGATATCAATCAACCATGGTATAACAAAGTGCAGTAAGACTAGGCACAGTTCTTCATATGAATTCTGCATGAGGCAAGACTAGGTGACCTGCTGGAGGAAAAGAGTCCCAAGAACAGGCAAATGAATCAGAGGCACACTCAGTTTTGCTGTTAGGAGTCCCACAAACCTTCAAACCTAAACAAGCACACGATTAATGCAGAAGACCTATCACAGACTCTTAGAGGCTCTGTGAGTGCCTCTTCAGTTTCTATGAGCCCCTATGAGTCCTGCTTAGTTGATTCTGTAGGACATGTTCTCCTGATATCCTTGACATCTCCAGCTACTGTAATCCTTTTTTCTCCTATTCTACAGGGTTTACAAACTCCACCTAGTCTTTTTCAGTGGGCTTCTGCATCTGCTCCCATCAGCTGCCAGAGGAAGCCTCTCTGGTGGTAATTGGCCTAGGCACCAATCTGTGAGCAGAACAGAATATCATTAGGAATCATTTCATTGGCTTTTTTTTTTTTTTTCAGTAATGCTTGGTTCTATCCTAGGTCCCCAGGCCTTCCAGATTCTGATTCCTCGCCCTCCAGGCAGTGTGAGGCAGTTAGGCAACAGTTTCCTCTCCTCACATTGGCTTCAAATTAGACTAATAATTTATTGGCCACTCCCACAAGCTCTGAGCCACCATTGCCCTGGCACATCTTGCAGGCAGTACAGGTATGGGTCAAAGGTTTTGTGATTGATTCCCGCCTCTGGCATCCTTACCTAGTTACAAAAATGGCCAGTTCAGACTCCATATTCACCATTAGTAGGAGTCCTCACTAGTGTCAACCTCACTAGGTACAACGAAGTTTCCAGTGTATTAGATTTACACATTGCCCCATGAATGTTCCCTTATACCACACTGCTCTCCCTGTGCTCTATCCCTCTGTCCTTCCCTCCCCTACCTGATCCCACTGGTTCACATCTCCACTTGCTCCATTTCTTCCCACAAAATCTGTTCTATTTCCCCTTCCCAGGGAGGTACACATCCCACACTTTGATCCTTCTTTGTTACTTAGCCAGTCTGGGTCTGTGGATTATAATGTACTTATCTTTCATTTAACAGCTAGCATCCACTTATAAGTGATTACATACTTATATTTGTCTTTCTGATCTGGATTGCCTCACTCAGGATGGTTATTTTTCTAGTTCCATCAATTTGCTTACAAATTTCATGTTATTGTTTTTAACAGCTGATTAAAAATCCACCTTAGTCTATTGTACAAATATACCACATTTCCTTTACCAATTCTTCAGTTGAGGGACATCCAGCTTCTGGTTCTCATAAATAAAACCACTATGAACACAGTTGACCAAATAGCCTTATGGTAGGGTGGAGGTCTTTTGAGTGTGTGGTGAAGTGTGGTATAGCTGAGTTTTGAGGTAGGTAGATTACCAATTTTCTGAGAAACTGCCATATTATTTCATAGTGGCTATATGTTTGTGCTCCTACTTGCATTGGAGGAGTGCTCCCTTTGCTCCACATCTTTGCTAACATAGGCTGACAGCTGTGCTTCTTAGAGTAGAGTCATTCAGAGAAAAGTTTGCCCACCTGCAACAGCTGGTTTTATATAGAACATTTGGCATGCTATATCATTGAGATCATTTGTCTTGATCAGACAGTACTGCTTCTTTTGGGTGATAGAGGTTATGGAAGATATTTAATGGAAAGAGATATCTGAGAAACATATGCAGAAGACTTACACTTATATCTTCTAGATGGAGGACATTCAGAAAAATGTAAGTTCTATAAAATATTTAGGAAACTTTGACTATTGTATTGTAAATGTAGAGTGAGTAGAAGTATAACTCTAGCTTTCCTCCTTTTATGAAATTGTTTAAGTCATTATTGTTGTTCAATATAGTATATAAATCATAGCATCTTTAAATAAAACATCCTTTGTATATATTTTTGTGTTTGGGCATTTGGACAGGGCTGTTTTTGACTCTTCCAACATTAGCAAAGTTCACTAGCTGCATTTAGGGGTCTATAGAGCAGATTATCAGCTGCAAATTTTAGTTGTATATATGTTTCCTAAACAAATCACTTAGTCCACTCAATAGGAGCTAACCATATGCTATATACATAAGAAAAAAGTAGAAAAGTATTTAACAGACATATCTTCTACTTCAACTGTTCTATGCTAATGCTTTATCAAAGTGATTGTATAAGTAGAAATGTGGATTTGAATTCTTCTATATATAACTGAAGAAACAAGATCAACCCCAGGACCAGAGACTCCAAAATTGGTGTTCTTGCTACTGTGTGATACTTGCTATCAAGGATATTGCTTGTATGTCACCATTTCAGCATGGTGTACCAAGGTGAAGTTCATGACTACCAACCTTTAGTCCCTCCATTTAGACATACAGAAAGTGGATCAAAGCCTCTAATCTAAGAGTTTCCATTCATTTCATGAGAATTCTAAAAGACCTGTTTTCCCAGTACAGGATTATGCAGAATTGCTAATAAAAACCAACCTTGCAAAATCTCCCTGCAAATAAACATGCAAAATAAAAAGTAGATGAAAAATGAGGGCACTAATACTGCTTCACATGGTGCTGAAGAGTCAGGGATGGAAGACAGACGCTGTAAGGCTGTAAGAGAAGCTGTTATCTCTGCAGACTCAAATCCCACATCTCTCCTCTCCCACTTCATCCTCTGTCTATGAAGTGCTTGATTAAAGATTTCTTTTCACAGTTCATTTTAGTTTATCTTATTTTCTTTACTTTTGAGAAACACTTTGCCATATCACTGGGGAAAACTTACCCTTTTGTTCCATTTGAAGAAAGAATGTGATGCAGGCTTGCCTCAAAGATGAGCAAAATCCAGTGGGGATCTAGTAATGAAGAAGTCCTACTTTGTTTTCAAGCAGTGATATGAAATTATCTCATAAATTGTACAAGGCAGGGGGGTGGTGAGGTATGAGAAATGAATACAAGTCAAAAATATTGGTCCCCTGGCTGGTGTTTTAGCTACAACTAAGAGATACATAGGCAATTTTAGAGTAGAAGAAACTTTATTAAAAAAAAAAAAAGATCTCTAATCCAGCTTGCTATCCACTCAAACAACTTTCTATGATGCCTTTAAACAATCCCAGACATGTGAAACTGGTCTGCCTCCCTCAAATTTTACAGTGTTTCTCAATTTGTTCTTTATGAAGTGCTAAATGGCAGTGATTGACTTTAAATTTGTTTAGGACTACTCTTCTTCTCTTCTCATTCTCCCTTCTTTTTCTATTGGGAAGGTATACTGGGCCATTTAACTCTCATAAATGTGGCATATTTATATCTATTGTTTTGTATAATACTTACTGTTATAAGAGAAGGAACCATCTGTTGGACTGAAAGGGGAAACTTCTGGGGGGAAGAGGGTGGAAGGGCAGGATAGGAAGGGGGAATAGGGAGGGGTTTGTGACTGAGATGTAACTTGAAGAAAAAAAATAAAGTATTTATAAAAAAAAAAAGAAATTGAAGAGTTCAAGTTGTTTTATGTGTTAATGCCCACCACTCCTTCAATGATTTCTCATGTAATTTTTAAAGTCAAATTAATTCCATATCCTGAAAGCTTAGAAAAGGACTAGAAAGGTAATTAGAGAAAAATATAGGTGGAACAAAGTTTGATTTTGTGACCAAAGCTGATAAACAACTCAGTGGGTAGGGAAGTACTAGAAAGTTAGAGTAGTTTCTAAGCAGCAGACCTGACTTGGCCACAAAGCAGGAGGGAAGTGAGAGGAGGGAAGAGAAGGGACAGTGTAGGAAGGACCTTGAAGACTGTTGGTAGATTCTGTAGGCCGAAGGTCGCTGTGCCAGCTACAGAAAGTGTGATTAAGGCTGCTTTATAGAAGGCATAAGGAGATGATTGCCTTAATTATGTGGGTGGAGAAAGATTAGTAGAATAATAGAGAGGGAGGGAACAGGTTAGAATTGCAGCTTTTTAAGAAATTCAGGTAAAAGGGCTAGGGAGAGGAAATAAGACAAGGTTAAGAGAGAGCCTGGGAGAAGAAAAGCAAGCCAGAGTTTTACGTGAAACTTGAAAATTAAATTCATTATTCAAAAGGCATGTGTGTATCTGTACTCTCTGACAGTTTCCAGGGAAATCTTCCTCCCTTCCACAGTCTGCACTTTCACTATTGGGTGTAATTTAACTAGGTTTATGTGGGCTACTTTTTCACTCTCTTACACACACATATATAAAAGATAATTGTCTTTTCTTTTCACAGATATATAATTTAGTGACTCCCTCTCAACATGAGTGTGAAGTACTCTGGGGAAGAGACTCTTCAAAGGACTAAATGCAAATGCTTAACATTTCACTAGTCATTGAAAAAAAAAGAGGGAAAAGCGCAAGTTAAAGCTCTGGCCAATGTCTGTGGCACCAACACTCTGGCAATAGTTCATCACAAGCTGGCAACTGGACACTGGGAACACAGAAGTCAGGGGAACATCCTACTGTATGGTAGCAAGTACCCACACAAAAAGAGAAAAAAAAAAACCTGACATAAGCAATGTTAAGAATAGAGATGACGGCAAAATGTAGGAATAATAATTAGTAAGCGATGAGTTTTAAAGTTTTATTAACTTTTTCACAAATATCAATCAATATCGTTGTCAGTTTATGTAATTTAGTTTTTGAGAATAGTTGCATTTAACAAGTGGATTTCAAAAATCCTGAAAATTTCAGGATGTGCCTCTTAGTAGGTGCTAGCTGTCTCTGCAACATTTGAAGTGATGAGATTTGTGTTGGCTTATGGAGTTGAGGATGAAATGGTGATGAAGTCCGGGTTACTGTTGCTGAGATGAGACGCCACGACCAAGGATACAGTTTATTTGGTTTATGCTTCTACTTCACTGTTCATCGTCCAGGAAATCCAATGCAGCAACTCAAGTGACAGGAACTGATGCTAAAGTGGAGGGGGAATGC
>CAJQZJ010012348.1:7105297-7129604 GCA_907164525.1 Lophiomys imhausi | reverse complement strand
TAATGGAAAAAGGACAGCATCTTAAACAAATGGTGTTGGTCTAATTGGATGTTGAGAGTCACGTACCCTTAGCCCCAACTCACTGGAGACAGAAACATGCACATCTGATTTCAAGGACTGCCTAACATAGAATAAGCTCCAAATAGAGAGAAACTTAGATCCAGGGATAGTGGTGCACAACTTTCATCCCCTTAATTGGAAAATACATGCCTTTGGCCCCAATACTTGGAAGGCATGGGAGGCACACAGAAATTGCAATGATTTAAGTTTAAAAGCTACTAGCAAAAGGCAAGCTGAAATTCAAAGTGAATTTTCCTTTGTGATCTCAATATATATATACTTAAAGGTATATTTAGTTCCAAAATATCAAAAGAATTTTTTAATCTCAATTAAAAGATAATACTTTTTATATTGTCAAAAAAAGAAAAACAATTTGCTGTAGGAAAGAAAATACCTACCAAAATAAAAAATAGTGCCATAGAGACAGAGTTAGGATTAGGACAGGGCTATGTTCTTTTCTTTCCAGGAGATTTAAAGCACCCATCCAAGGAGTCCAGGGAGAACTGAACAACTGAGACCTCTGAAAAAAAAGGACCAGATACCAAGAAGACAAGTAGCCTATATGATGCAACCTCGCAGATTTCCTCAATCGCTGTTTCCTCAAAAATCTACAACCAGAACAACTCAAAATGGCTAAGATGATTCAGCCCCAGTAAGTGTTACAACCATGACTTCAGTAAAATCCTGAAGTTCAGCCTCTGACTATAAACTTCTTAGGACATTTAAATAGCTGAGCACAAAAGGACTGAACATCAAACATTACTATTAACTTGCTTAACCATTTTTACACTCTTATTTGGGACCCAAACAGGTTTCCCATGTCCCAAATTAGCAGGAAGTAATTTTTCGGTAGTGGCATCCGATCTCCAGAAGGTAGGGTGGGTGATTTTTCCCCACTTTGGTCATTTGATGGGTTATAGAAGCTTGTTGTTATTTAGGGGGATTGGTTACAAGTTGCTAAGTGGTCTTGATAAATAAATTTTGGAGGTTAGACCCAGGGATTTCTCTACTTTTCTTTTCTCTATCCTTCCTACTTTCCTATGTTGGGGAAAATACTTTTAAAAAAGAGATATAGACATAATATCAAAATAATAATGAAAAAGGGACAGATTATTGAATATGCTCTTATATTTTTGTATGTTGATACAAAATTATGATTATATTTGGCTACATTGGTATCGATCTTTATATATTGATACAAAATTAAGGTTAACCCCTTTTAAGGTATAATACCTAGGTGATGCTTAAGGATGCAATATGAAGTTGTGGCCCATTGACAGCAACTGTCAAAAACTGTGTAGGATAATTAAGAGATGCAAACTAATAGACATTCCACCATGTCATTTAGTTAGGTACTAGCATAGTTTATCACAGATGTTTTCTAAGTTAAACAGAAATCAAGCTGCAAAGAGACAAGCAATATTTACTTATCCAAATATACAGAGATAGATAGGTGGTCTTCAAAAACCTTAAGAGATCTGTAGAATTTGGCATTCCAAGAAGGTTTCTTAATATTTTGAAATTGAGACATTTCAGCTCCTGATAGCATTCTACTCCAAGTAGAAGATGAGCATTGAAGAATCTCCATTTGGAGATGGTTCCAAATAGTGTCAAGTCTGTCACTGGGCAAGAAAAATCCCTTGCCCATGTTATATTAATGTTTTTAACTAGAATGACTCATTGATGTCTTATTTTAGACTCTCTTATCTACAAGTGAATATATGTTTATTGCAAATAATCTAAGCACAATAACAATGTTCATGGTATAAAATGTCAGCAGAAGCTCCAAGTCAGAGATAAATTGTACATCTCAGTGAAAACTCTTTATTCTTGTGCAACACATGCACAGTGTTCAGATGTTTAGGCTGTATATTCTCCGTTTAGTTATGATATCCAAGAGTACTTGTTCAATCATTTCTGGCTTAGAATCCTGGCTCCAGGGGTAATTTTTTTCAAAACATGGCAACATAAAAGTAATTCTAATTCAGATAACAAGATCTTGGATCTAGTTTTTAAATAAAACATTTCTGATTTAGCCTCATTTCTAACACAGTATATAGGGGCAAACGTTTCAGAACCCAGGAGACCATTGTTTTAAATTTATTAAACTTCACTTATCTGGGTGTTTTTCTTTTTTCCTCTCCTGGCTGTATTTCATCTCCCCTCTACTGGTCTTTTTTTGCAGATGACCTTTCATCTCATTTCTCATCTGCTGGTACCATCAACCCTAACTTTTTATCTGCTAAAACCCAGGTAATTGCTTTTAGATGGGTATAATTAAGAAGCCATTAGTGTAACGTTTCATTCCAGTTTACGCCTTGGTCTGCATTTGAGCAGAGAAATATGAAATTAAGGTATTAGCTCCTTTCAGGGGTATGAGTCACAAGCTAATAAGTTTCAAGAGCAGTTTCTCAACTGTAATGAATGTGCTTTTTTCTTTGAACATCTCTGTGGAATTATTACAGAGAGAATATTTTTAAAGAAGGTAGAATAAAAATAGAAACAGACATGGACTGGGTGTGTGAACCCTGAAATAAGAGCCTCCATGTTGCCCCGGGAGAGTCATATGAGGTCTATAAGAAGCCACTATTGCAATTTGCTAGTTTCAGAAAGATATACATCATGTGTTTTTTTCTAAAATATGGGTCCTTGATTTTATAGATATAAACAAAAGTAGGTATGCATATGTAATATTAAATTAGACAGACTTGTCTAGGAAACAAAAAGGAATGACAAAAGAAAGAAGCTGGGGGAATTGTTACTACATTCAGTGGAAAAGTTCAGCACTCATTATATGCTTATGTGGAAGTGTCTTCTCTGATACACTGCACAATGAATGTACACAGTAAAGCTTTCAAAATCTTGAATTAATGAATAAGTATTTTATTTTAATTTGAGTTTTGCATGTATGTATTGTTGTGTGCTATGTGTATGGTCATCAGATACTCTGAAACTCTTGTTACAGACTGTCATGTGAATGTGTGGAACTGCACTCTAGTCTTCTAGAAGAGAAGCCAGCCAGTGCTCTTAACTTCTAAGTCATGTCTCCACTCAAAATCTTAAACAACTAACTAATTGGTTGATTAAAATAAGCCAATAAATAATAAAACAAGTGAATAAATGAGGGAACATAAAAATAAATAGTACCACTATTATTAAAAAGGTCACATACATACATTCCTCCTGAGAGCAGCTATTAGAGATAGTATAGAGAACTTACCTTATGATGATTGAGAAATCAATCAGACACAATATAGTTGACAACAGACTACCTCAGCATTAGTGAGAGTACTTATCTGCATGATAGAAGTACTTTATGTCACCTCCTGTGACTACCACAAAAGAAAGGTGTTGCCCTTCCTCACTTCTGCAGATTGTACTATACTCATCTGAAGGTACATGGAGATTCCTTTGCTTCTTCTGGGATGCTCACATCTCCCATCAATCTTTGGCTATTTCCAAATTGGAACTTTATCTCCCAAAACTCTGTCTACTGTCATGTGACCTTGTGGGTTGGTTTTGCATATATGTACACTCTGTCTTAAAAAGGCATTAGTTAGTCATTGTATTTCAGGCCTGCATTAACCTATTATAACTTTATCCCAACACCCAGAAGACAAAGTACTTATACCTTAATTTTCCATCTTCAAAGATCTATTTCCAGATAAAATCACATGCTGGGATTCCAGTAGAACATGCATTCATTTTATTTGTGTGTAATGTTCTCATTATATAGATCAGCCTAGTATCAAATTTATAACCCTTCCACTTCCATGTTCCAAATGCAGAGATTACAAGCAAGTTCTATTATGCTTTGGCCTTGTTTAAATGTCTGATGTTCAGTTCTTTCTTTTTTATTTCTTATCATCTATCTATCTATCGTCTATCTATCTATCTGGCTGGATGTCTATCTATCTCATAATTGGAGTTTGAACCAAGAGTTTGTACATAGTTGGTAACTGTTCTACTACAAAGCTACATTCACTTCTTCATATAACTACTATACCTGTGATAATTTCTAAAATCCCATATATATGTAGACCTCAGAATTTAATTTACAATATAACAGGTACATATTGCAATTATTTAGGAATCTTAAAATAAACTCAAGTTTTATTTCACCCCAAGATACTGATCAACAAACTAGGTAGTCAACAACTGTAATGTTTGATTGATAGCAAAAATAAATGTGAAGATATAGAAGACTAGTTTATAGTGTGAATTCTGGGAATTCTTTGTAGTGTTATGATTATTTTTCTTTATAGATTTAGAAAAAATTAAACATAATACCATACATATAAAGGAGTGATTCTTGATATACATTGATATACATGTCTCTCTCTCTTCCTTCTTTCCCTCCCAACCCCTCCTTTTCCCCCTTATCCTTGTCTTCTGCCTCCTCCTCCTTTTTATTTTTCTTTTATTTGGGCAAATATTTATCTTTCTTATTTTTTTAGGAGATATATTTCTCCCAGTGGGTGGTTGCCTCAGCATACTTTTCATATGCTTCCCTTTTGATATCTTTTGTCCTTTGAGCCCAATGGCCTTTGTACTCTCAATGTTAATCCATTTTCTCAATAGCTGAACAGGTTGTTGGCCCTAATCTTCTTCTTCCAGAAAGAGTGACTAGCCAACCTATTTTCCCCATGATTGTTGGGACAACATTAATACTTGATGGGAAAACATTAGTACTTTGATAGTTCCAGGCAAGTAAGAATGGTTTTCCCTATAAGCTTGAATTACATATGAAAACAGAAAAAGCTATTGTTACTTCAAGAAAGTTCCATGTATTAGAAACTAAATCTTGTTTAAGAGGTAATATAAAAAAGATTAAAATATAGAACTTATATCTACCTCTGTATAAGGAATGGGAAAGCTAATTAATGAATAATAATAATGACAAAAATAATTTATCATTTAAATTATTACAGTTTACATTCTGAGAGTTTTATAGGTTCTATTCATTAACTTTACACAGACATGTGTAGTGAACAATACTATTATTCTCATTTTTCAGATAAACAACTTGAAGTTCAAGAAAATTATGTGCATTAAAGTTTCAAAATATTTTACTTCAATAAGGGTACTCTAACAAAATATCTTAGGCAGGTAATTTATAAACATTAGATATGTATTGCTCATATCTCCAAAAGTTTGGAGTCCAGAATCAAGGAGTTAGCAAACTCTATGTCTGCTGAGGGCTCTCCTCTTTCTTGATGATGGCACCTAGATGTATGCTTCTGTAGCTCAAGGAAAGAACAAGAGCCCATGGGTTTCTTTGTGCAAATATTAATTCTATTCATTAATGTGAATCCTTCAGGAACTAATCTCATCCCAAATGTGCCATGTCTTAATATATCTGCACTGGAGAATAAGTTTCAATTGTGCAATTTTGGAAGTACATACATATTTAGAATGTATAACAGAGACACAATGTATTTTTTAACTCTAATTTAAATGAGCACAATATGGTTTCTACTCTTTGGTATTAACTTCTAAGCTTTGAATGAAAGATGCAGACAGATGCCATACAAGAACAAAGGGCTGTTTTTAGTGCAAGAGAAAAGCAATCATGAAAAATGATAATTGACTTGATGCATGTGTAACTATAATAGATCATGATTTCTCTTAAGGAATTATGTAAAAAACAAAGGATATAATAAGTACAAAGGAAATATAGAAATACTGAACTAATACCAGTTACCAGAACATCTAAAGAAATTATTTGTTCCCTGACCCTTATAAAAGGTGGCATCATGGTATCCATCCAACAGGAAGGATCTATAATTCTTCCCTTCATAAGAAAGATATTAAGGTCCAATGATATCCATTACTATGGCCCAGCATCTCAAAGAAAACTAATAATGGTTATCTTTGTATGCTTGTACCCATGTAGATGTGGATGTATGTAATAATGTTTGAGTCTATTTTCACAACTGTGATGCTGTCTTGGCCTGTACAGTTAGGTAAGCAGTAGAATATTTGGCAGGACTTTGGATAATAAATTTAGCTAATTTACTTTTTTGAGGTTTGAGTAAAATCTGAGCCACAGAATGATAAGGAACTTTGAAGAGACCATTCTAATAAAAAGAGCAAGTAGCATGGACTTTTGTTTCTTGGTAAGAGCAAGCCGTTATTTCTGTGGAGAAAGTAGCTAAAGAATAGAAAACCATATATTGATAAAATTGAAAGTACAGCTAAACAGGATCTAATGGAAGAGTTCAGTCCCTGAGTAGAGAATGGGATGGACTAGGAAGGGTGGGGAGTGGAAAGGAAAATACATAAACCCCTATGTTTAAGAATTGTGAAATGAGTGTTCTCATCTATAATGCAGCTCCATAATGATCCTGTAAGAATTGAAAATGCCAAGCAATCAAAGGCCATATGTCTTCAGCTCAATTCAGAGAGTATCCATGTATTTTTAATCAAGGCTGCATCTCTGAAGCATGTTTATGTTTTCTTGGCATAAAGATGCTCCCACAAATTAGTTTTGTAGTGTGTCCAGACTATTGTTACCTTTGGCTATGCCAGCAGAAAGAAAGTTGGCAGATCCCCTATACTGCATGATTGTATAGCTAACGTAAATGCTTGTTGAAGGAGAAATAACATCAGGCGATCCATTAGAGTTAAGGATATGGAATCTCACTTCCTGGAAGATACCTTTTCTCCTGTTAACTGTCTAGTTCCTCAGTTCAACTGCCAAAGTATTCTGTTAATGCTTTGTAAATCCAGTGCCTTTGTTCTCTCACCAGAAGTGGAGGCTGAACATATTTAACATAAGAATCGGACTACAATATGGTCTACACAGCTCTTCATGATCTATGTCACTGTTCTCATTTCACATTATCTCTTCTTGTGTTAGTTAGATTTCTTGAGGCTGTGATCAAGCACCTGACAACTTTAAGTGGGGAGAGTTTATATTGTCTCCACTATGAGGACAAGAGCAGGGTAGCAGGAGCTGGGAGCAGCTGGATACAATGGATGTGGAATCAGGAAACAGAGGGTGATAAACTAACTGTTACGTTTACATGGTATCTGGGTGTTAGGGTGGGCTTTCTTACCTTTTAAAACCTAATCTAGAAAAGTCTTCCCAAAGACACAAAGACATTTATCTCCAGAATTATTCTAGAGCCTGTGGATTTGATAGTTGATATAAATAACCACATATCCCCACACTCACAATGTTTCTATCACATTGTCCTTTGTTTCTGGACTGATTTTGTTCCTAATCACTATTTTGTTCATTCTTCATGCATTGACTCAATAAATGCTTAGCACTAATTTTGCTAAGAACTCACCTAGGTTTTAGGGATATGTCTATAAAAAAGGAAGCCTTCTGTAACTGTTCAGTGGCAAATCACAGATAAACAATCAAGGAGATGAAATGAATTGTAAGCAGTGTCAGAAGTTGACAATTGCTTTATGAAATAGAAGAAAAAACTGTCACTAATGGTGTCAGGCTTAAATCACAGAGAGTGTTATGTGTGAAGTAAATATGATCTGGGCAAATATCAAACTTAATGGATTTTCCACTACTGTTCACTATGGTAAAACACCTTTCACCCTGATATTTCTGCAAGGTTCTCAGAACTCAGTTCATATCTTCATGTCATTTCTGAGGGATCTTAAAGAATTACAGTGTTCACATTATGGAATGTGAATACACTCTATTGTATCTTCTTCTATGCTGGCACTCATCCCCACCTAAATGATATTTTCCATTTATTTGTTTATTTATATTCATTCATTTATTCTTTATTTTGTGTCTGCTACCAGTGGACTGTAGGTTTTATGAGACAAATGTCCTTTTATCTCATCGTTAGATCTTCTAATTCTAGATAGAGATCTACTACAGACTTGGCAATCAAAAGTGCATGTTTTTTTTTTTAATGGTCAATGTAACTAGATTATTATGACAAAGAAAATATATAATACTTGGTATTAACATATAAACAGATATTCTCTTTATTTTTGTCTGGTATCAGGTAATAATTGTAAGCAGCATAATTTGTAAATACAGAATCAATCCAGGAATTTATTCTTTTATTGAAGGAATGACAAACTTTGGTAAAATGATGAAATCAGATGTAGAATATACTTCTTATACACATTGTGTTAGTTATATCTTCTTCCTATGTGTAATGCTTGATAAAATAAAGGAGAAAATCTTGATATTGGTCCTAGTTTTTATTGATTTCAGTAAGTTCAGTGTCTCTGAGACATAGTGAGGTGTCCCATTATGTGGAAGGGCAAGACTGAGTAAAGCTGTTTGGTTTATAGTATCCATGAGGCATATAAAAAGAAAAATGGGACTAGTAATAAGAAAGATCTTCAAGGGAATGTGTCTACTATCTTACTATTTTCAACTAGATTCCACCCTTAATAGCTGCCATCAGCATTTTATATAATTTATTTGTCATAACGATCTAGTTCCATTAACCATTCAATACTTCTCACCAACTGTATGATGTATCCATGCTAAATTGCTTTTAATTTCCTGAATACTGAATGCTACTACCTTTTATGTAAATTTCTAGACTCTTAGTTCTGTGTTTGGATATGTCTCTTTTCTATCACTGGCTAAGGCATTGTCTCAAACAAATTTTCACTGCCCTGTCACATTCATTTTTTTCAAAGTGGATTTCTATTATTTGATTCTTTGTCTATTATTTTTGCAAGACCTAAGAAACAAAATGTTTCTGTACTTTTTCCTCATAGTTCAGAAAATGTCTCTTTTAGTCTGAAAATACTTGTTAAGGAAGAGAAATATATAAATGATTAAGTAGTCTGACTTTGTTTTCAGGAAAATATTATGTATTATTTCCCATGCTGAAGTTCCTTCATGAGGCTTGCTAATCTGTGGCAACACTGATTTAAAAAATACATTAGAAATTTGAGGGAAACACAGCTCATATCTTAAAATGTCACAGAGTAAAAAGAGTCTTTTTGTTCAACCTTTTGCAAGAGTCTCAGGAACCAAAGAATTGATCTGTCCAGATAAGAATTGCGATGCATATGAGAAATACTAGCATAACATCTTTAGAAATTAGAGAATTCCTTTGTCTTGATTACCACAATGGACTGGACTCTGAGAAGATAGGTCTTGCTGTTATTTCAATATATTCCAGAGTGACTGAACTATTTATTGCATGTAAGAACAAAACTAGACAGAATTGTGTGTTGAAAGCATATATGTAAGAATCCTGTTTCACAAAGAAAGAACTGAGGACTCAAATATACACTTAGATAACATCCCTTTTGTTTTTTGATTGAATGTTTTTTTTTAATTTTGTTTTCTTTCTCTATCTACTTTAAGATGTAAAATTTCTATGCAGCCTGAAATTTACTATGTACCCCAGGATTGGCTTCTAACTTCCACTTGCCAGGGTTACAACCAGATACCACTATAACTACTCTTAAACTGAATTTTTGAATCTCTCTTTTTCTTTTAATATGAAGAAAGACAGCTTTATTTTATTTCATACTCTCCTCTACAATAGTTTCATTCCATGCATTTCAAATTCCCATTCCCACCATTACTCCCCATAATGTTCAGTTGTGAGCTACTACTTATTTAAAATTAATCACAGTTGTTCAGTTAAACAAAGGGTACTCTAATTAGCAGAACCTCCTAACTTTAGAAAATGCATCCTATGCATATTGTGCATTTATGCCTGGCCAGCAAATCACGCAGTGGCAAATCATCATTAACCTAAGTTTCAATCATCCAATTCTTCATTATAAGATGCCCCCCAAAATATTTACCTTATGTAACTGCTGTGTGGGAGATCATATGGAAAGAAAATGCAAAGAATTTTTCTGACATAAACATGTAATAGTCTCATAAGCTCTCTGTGTACTTGTTTCTTTATGGTGATTCTTAATTCTTATACTGATATTTAAGGGGCCTTTTAGTTTCTCTCTTGCTGTGTGTGCATGTGTGAATATGTGTATATGCATGTGTACAATGTGTTCATGTGCATATATGTGTGGATGTGTGTGTGTGTGTGTGCATTTTCATGTACGTGGAGTGCACATGCTTGTGTAACTGCATGTGTATAGAAGTCAGATGTCTCCATCAGGAGTCATTCTTCAGAAGATGTTCATGTTGGTTTGGTTTGGTTTTTAAGTTATTGTTTTCACTGGATCCAGAGCCCATAGGTTAAACAAGCCTGGCTGCCTTTGAACTCAGGAATCTACCATTTGCAATTCTTCAGTGCTTGAATCACGACTATATGACATCAAGGTATACATTTTATTTGGGTGCTAAAGAGTAAACTTGAATCCTGTATAGCAAGTATTCTCCAGACCACCTTTCCACAGCTCCCTTTCAGTCACTTAAATGACATTATTGTACCTAAAATCAGTGTGACATAATCCAGAAAAGAGCATAAACAAACAAACAAACAAACAAAGACTCACATAATGAATGGTTATTTGTCCTGCATACCTGGGATGTGGCTATCATGAGAAAGACTTACTGAAAGTTTACACACACTGAAAAATTAAAAAATAAAGGTCATGTGAGGTTCTAAAAAGGCTGTTGTACCACTCTGTTGTTCATACTCTGATTTGACACTGTGTAGGGTAGCACTAGAATATTAGTGGTGGACAGAGGCTTCATGTTTTTATTTTAATGCAAAACATTGTTCCTATCTAGAAATGCCAGTGTTTGAATGTCCCTAAGTGGAGAATCTTCTGCATTTAAAATATAATTCATATTCTTTGCAGATCTTTTGTATTCTACAAAGTAACCTTCTGAGCATGATGGAGTAGTGCCATTGACCAGACACTTGCTGTCCTCTAACTACAAGGTATTAGTAACTTTAAGCCTTCTGTTCCAGCAATCCCAGAGAGGCAGGGTCTCCTGGGCTTCTGTCCATGCAGTCAATGGCAAAAGCACTCATGTGAGTAAAATACACATATTCAAATAACATGAATTGAAAAGAAATCTTGGACCAAAGATCCAAGATGGCAGTGGCCCTCGTGGATGCATTCTGAACTTGGGGAAAACAGCCATAAAGCCACAGAGTTGTAAGATGCTGAGCAACAATCTCAGTGTCTTGATCCCCCTGGGTTTCACCCAGCTACGCAGGGACCATTAAAAGTCCCTGGGAAGGACTCTCCTCCCATCTCTTGGACACCCATGGAAGCCACTGAATCCGGGAATCGGGAAACCCCACCAGGAGAGACGCCTGGTAAGATCCACTCTAATACCCAGCGGGCAGATTCAAACCCCATACAGGGTTACTTATCAGCCTACTGGGCGCCCACCATGCCTGCGTTCTGGATATTTAACAAAAGGTTGCTGACCCGTGGAAGTGCCATACACTCTTAGTAGCACACCATAGCAGCAGGGTGCACAGAGGCTGATGGTTCCACAATGTGTCAGCCCAGCAGCCAGCGGGTCCACCACTACATTTTGGAAAGCGTATGCATAGTTGTGCTCCCCCAAAGGGGTGTTGGACATACATACAGGCCCCTCTATTGGATTTACAGTCATTGGAAAAAAAATACTGCAGCTGGACTGAGCAGCAGGATACTCTTTCAGCTGCAGGTTACTGCTGTGTACCGGAACTTAGAAGACACTGGCCCCATTTGCCAGTATCCAAAGCCAGCTCCATACCCACATAGGCAGAGCTGAGAGAGTTGCAGAAAAGGTGGAAGGGTTGGAAGGCAGATTGGCCCTCCACAGGGTCCAAGCCCTGGGCAAATTGTGGGGTTATTATGATTAGACACTTTTGCTAGTGCTGGCCCTTCCCACAGAAAACCAGAGCTTAAGCATATATAGTTCCACCCCTGGATCAGTGAGGTTTTGACCTGAGAGACAAGACTGAGTGACTCACCTTAAGGGTATGGAGTCAGGTCCTTTCAAGACTCCAACAGGCGGTCTCAATCCTCAAACTTGGGACCGCCAGAGTCCATAGAATCTGTGCCTTGACACACAGGACCATACCACCAGAGCCACTGCAGGCTGAACACTCAGTGTGCAACATAGAGAGCTCTGACTTGAGAGCAGTGAAACAATCCCAGGCCATTTTTCATTGCCTGGGAATAGGCTGCACCAGCTCACAGTGCTTCTGGCTATTAGATGCACATTAACCCTGAGAACCCCCTATGAGCATCCAGCTAGAACCACAAACACGGCCCAACACATAAGTTACAGGAGAGCTACAACCCCACCCAACATCCTGAGGTCTACCTAATTGTACTGTCTTCTAATCGAAGACCAGCTGGATACCAGGAACTTACAGGAACACATCCCCATCACAACCCCTCACCTGCATCCCCATCTGGGACAAAACAGGAATGAGTGAGCTCTCAGAGACACACTGAGAACCTCCATACAAGGCCCCATCCATCCAGTGGAAAGTGACAGACACCAAACAATATGACTGCTACACCAAAGTGCTCCCATTGGCTCCAATCCCAGAAGACAACAGGAACAAACATCTATAACAACAAAATGGCAAAAAGACAGCGAAAAAGCAGAATCAACAAAAGCCGGGGAAATATGAGCCCAACAAAATGCAACGACGCTAGTACAGCAAGTCCTGACCACTTCACCACAGCTGAAACACATGAAAACGAAGACAATTCTACAGTCTAGAACGTGATAGAGTCCTTTCAAGAAGAATTTAAATCTATGAAGGAATTCAAAGAGTCCACAATTTTACAAGTTAAAGCAACAAATGATACCATTAGAGAGCTAAAGCCAAAGTGGCTCAAATTGAACAGGAAAGAGACAAGGCAATGAAAGATTTAAAAGAGATGAAAGATTTCCAGGCAAAGCAAGTAAATTGGAGCAGGAAATATACAAAACGAATAAAAATTTTCAAGACATGAAACTGGAAATGGAAGCAATAAATAGAACACAGTCAGAGGTAAGAGTGGAAATGGAGAATCAAGGGAAGAGAACAGGAACTACAGACATGAGTAACAAAAGTAGGATACAATAGATGGAAGAAAGAATCTCAGGCATGGAAGATTCGATGGAAGAAATCAGTACAACATCCAAAGAAAATGAGAAAGCTAAAAAAGTCCTCACCCATAATATCCAAGAAATCAAGGACTCAATGAAAAGATGCAACCGGAGAATAATAGGCATAGAGGAAAGAGAAGACTCCTGACTCCAAGGTCCTGACTTCTCCTCAGAAACTCTAAAAGCTAGAAGGGCCTGGACAGATGTCCTACAAGCCCTGAGAGTACATAGGTGCCCAGGCAGACTACTATACCCAGCAAAACTCTATCAACAAAGATGGAGAAAACAAGATATTCCATGACAAAATCAAATTTAAACAATATCTACCCACAAACCCAGCCTTACAGAAGATCCTAGAAGGAGAATTCCAACCCAGAGAAGGTAACTACACCCAAGAAAACAGAGGAAACAGAAAACTCCATGGCAACTACAGCAACAGAAACACAGGACGACCATCTATACCAAAATAATGGGAAATAACAACCTCTGGTCACTAATATCCATAAACATCAATCGACTCAACTCCTTAATAAAAAGAACACAGGGTTGCAGAATGGATCCTTAAAAAAGACCAATCATTTTGCTGCTTACAATAAACACATCTTACTAACAAAGATAGACACCATCTTACAGTAAAGGGCTGGGAAAAGATTTTCCAAGCAAATGGACCCAGGAGGCAAGCTGGAGTAGCGATCCTAATATCAAGCAAAATAAACTTCCAACTGAAGTTAATAAAAAAAGACAGAGAAGGGCAATACACACTCGTTAAAGGAAATATTCATCAAGAGGACATCTCAGTATTGAACATCTATGCCCCAAATAAAAAGGCACCTCTATTTGTAAAACACTTCTAAAACTTAAATCGCACATCGATCTCAACACATTAGTAGTGGGAGACTTCAACACCTCACTCACAACAATGGACAGATCACCAAGACAGAAGCCAAACAGAGAAATAATGAGTCTAACAGAGATCATGAACCAAATGGACCTAACAGATAGCTACAGAACGTTTCACCCAAACACAAAGGAATACCCCTTCTTCTCAGCACCTCACGGAACCTTCTCCAAAATCGACCATATATTGGACACAAAGATAGTCTCAACAGATACAAGAAAATTGAAATAACACCTTGTATCTTATCAGACCACCATGGAATAAAGCTGGACTTCAGAGCAAAAGAATCAACAGAAAGCCTACACACACATGGAAATTGAACAACTCTTTACTGGATGACTACTGGGTCAGGGAAGAAAGAAGGAAGGAAATCAAAGATTTCTTAAAATCCAACAACAATGAAGGCACAACATACCCAAACCTATGGGACACAATGAAAGCTGTGCTACAAGGAAAGTTCATAGCACTAAGTGCCTTGGAAAAAAAGAAAATTGTGACAGCTCATATTAGTGAATTAACAGCTAAACTGGGTGAATTGGGAAAAAAAGAAGCAAACACTCCCAAGAGGAGCAGAAGGCAGGAAATCATCAAACTTAAGGCTGAAATCAACAACTTAAAAACAAAAAGAACTGTATAAAGAATCAATGAAACCAAGAATGATTCTTCGAGAAGATCAACAAAATAAACAGACCCTTAGCCAAATTAACTAAAAGGCAAGGGAAAAACCCAAATCAACAGTGAGACACTTGAAGAAATGCTCAGCATCCTTAATCACTAGGGAAATGCAACTGAAGAAAACTCTAAGGTTCCATCTCACACCTGTCAGAATGGCTAAGATCAAAAGCTCAACTGACAGCACATGCTGGCGAAGGTGTAGAGAAAGGGGAACCCCTCTCCATTGCTAGTGGGAGTGCAGGCTTGTGCAACCACTATGTGGTCAGTCTGGTGCTATCTTAGAAAACTTGGAATAGCTCTGCCTCGGGACCCAGCCGTACCACTTCTCGGTATACATCCCAACGACTCCTCACCAAATCCCAAGGAAGTTGCCTCATCTATATTCATAGCAGCCTTATTTATAATAGCTAGAAACTGGAAAAAATCCATATGTCCCTCAACTTAAGAATGAATTAAAAACTACGGTACATCTACACAATAGAATACTACTCAGTAATCAGAAACAAGGAAATTATGCAATTTTCAGCCAAATGGATAGAAATAGAAGAGCTCATCCTGAGTTAGCTAACCCAGACTCAGAGGGATGCACATGGCATCTATTCACTTATAGTCAGATTTTAGCTATATAGTACATGATATCTATACTACAACCAACCCACCAAAGGGAACAGGAACATAGACATTTTTTTTTCCTGTCAATGAGACACTTTACCCTAGTGGTGCTGCCTTGTAGGCCCCCAGTGTATGAGGAGGCTCTTGGCCCTCATATGACTGCTGAACTGGGGCGGGGGACTGTTATGTAGGAACACTCTACTCCAGAGGAGTGGAATGGAAGTGTTAGGGGGTAGAGGGTGGGAGGGCAGGACTGGGAAGGGTCAAAAGAGGACACTATGATGGAGATGTGACCTGAGGCAATAAATAAATAATTTTTTTTTAAAAAAGTAGATTTAGCCTCTCCAAAAAAACAAAAACAAAAACAAACAAACAAAAAAAACCTTAAGGCTCTAGGCATTCATTTAGGATTGCGGAATTATTTTTCAATGTTTTAGACTCTATACATGCACTAAGAATATTTAATTTTTAAGTAGGTGTTGAAATGACAGATATTAATAACAACTGACTAAATATTTGTATCATCAATATTACATCAATTAATCTACAGGACAGCTTTAAAGATTGACACAATTATTCTTATTACAAAGGGGAAAAATAAAGGCCCATAATAATTGGTAACCTTACTTAAGATTGGCATATGAGTGCTGAAGTTATGACAAATGCATATATCCCTGAAAAGAAGAGTTACAGCATAGTTATAAAGTATATGTATACATATATATATGTATTTATATGCAAATATACTATCTATTTCCATGCATAGATGGAGATAGATAAATGATAAATAGATGATAGTCAGATGACAGATAGATAGATCATAGATGAAAAATAGATGCATATAGACAGATTAAGATCCCATTCCACTCCACTTTTTAAGATTAGGGTTATGTTTTTTAACTCCATTTCATAGATGAGTGAAATGAGTTTAAGAGAAATTTTGTACTCATCCGTGGAAGTCATGCAAATATTTTAAGAAGACATGAAATACTTATCATTTGGTGTATCATCAAGTCCACGGTAGTAGGTGTAGGAAGTTAGGAAGATGAAGTGAAACTTCCATGAAGTCTGAGAAAGTGAAAAGTTGAAGAAGATTAAGGGAGATAACACAAAAGAAAAAGTGATTCACAAGGACACTAATTATGCTTCTTTTGGCTTGCAAATCTTCATTTTCTGTTGAGTTACATAAGAGAAAGCATTGTGTTTGTGTTCAAAGGGCAAGCTTGAAGAAAAGCTTAGGACACCGCCTGCATTCTAAGTGGCTCCAGTGATGAAGAAAATGGGCCCTGTTCCAAATTGATTAGTTCTGCTACCTTCTCATTATTGTTCTGCCTGAAGTTTGGCATGCAGGCAAGGTCATTCCACTCATGGGTCTGCATGACTTCACTGATTTTGCTAGAGACTTCCTTCCCATCCACGCCCCTACCCCCACAACAGCATGCCACCTGCACTAGAGAAAATTAAAAAACAGCCCATACATTTTACATGAGCTCTCAGGACCAGTGAGAAATTAATATTATGTTGTCTTTTGATAAAGATACAGCTGTTTTATAAGATGTTCATCCAATTCAGTAATAGAAAACCTTGTTTAAATTCCTCCATGGAGCCCAAACATCAAGAGGGGAAAAGGAAATGCATACAGATAAAGGAGAATATGTTTCATCAAGTTTTCAACTTTCAGTTCACCATACAACAAGATTTTCGGGTTACATATTGGATTACCATTCTCCCCAAACTCTTTGTTGCCGTATTATTTCTGTGATTGAATATTTTCTTTATGGTTGTTCCCATTGGTGTGTCTCTTTTTATAGTCTCATATTTAGATATTTCTAATTATCAAGGTTTATTTCAAAACCTCAGTTTCCGTGAACCTATCTGATTATCTCAAAAGAAGTTCTCCTTGATTACTGACTGTTCTTACTCAGGAGGTAAGAATAATTACAACTGCATTTTAATAGTGACTTAAAATTTAGTGATCAGGGCCACAGACATGGTGGTGCATTCCTGAAAACTTCAAACTGAAGAAACTAAAGTAGAAGATCTGGTGTTTGAATCCAGTCTTGGATATACAAAAGTGAATTAGAGGCCAGTCTATGAGCATTTTTTTGCTCAGGATTTTCTCACCATTATGACAAATGAGAGGACAGAAGACAGAAGAAATGGGAGGTAGGGAATATTTCTTTTGACAAGATACATTACAGAGTCTCCTCATAACTGTGTAAATCAAGAAGCATAAAGGTCCTCAAAATTGCTATGAACCAGTAAACAAGTGTTTAAACACAGGGGTCTAGGGTTGGGGGTGTCTTTTGCATTCAAGTCATAACTCTCGACAACACATCAAGATTGTCTCAAAAGTAAGTAAATAAATAAATAATTTAATATTAAATTGATGTATAACCCCACCTAGTTACTCAACAAATAATGTTCAGTAGAGTGAATTTTTATCATTATTGTTTCCAGTAGCAAGCAAATCCAATACTCATAGTTAAAGCCCTTTTTACAACATTCAGAGACCTTGATCTTTACTTTGTAGGTTCAGTTTCTAATCTTATATCAAGCCATTTTCTCTGGCCATCTCTATATTCATCTTTCTAAATTTCTATATCAAAATAACATCTTATCATTCTGTGAACATCACATACATTCATCAGTAAAGACATCGATGGTTGTTTGACTTTCATCTTTGTTTCTTTCCATGCAAACACATGCCCAAATTCCCTGTTCCTCCAGATCACAAACACATAGAAAGACAAATCCAAAAATGTAGACCCAAATTCCTATGACCACCAGAAGTTTAAACAGACTTCCAAAGCTGTGAAGTAATTCTTAGAGTCTTGAATTTAGCCACTTGTGTTTGGATGCTAGATGAGTTGATATAAAATTTCAATAAAGATATTTTTGTTCTTTCAGCTTCATGCTGTGATATTTGCAAAATGATAGTAAGATTTTATTAAAGTTGTTAAAGATGCTAGATGATGGTATGTGCCATGGTTAGGAAAAGAATCTCCCATAGGACAATACTCTCTTCCCAATGCTGTGCTATTCAGAGATGACAGAAATTTAAGTGATACAACTTATTTGAGATCACTAAAGTCGTGTTCTAGTAAGGATTGCTGGGACATTATCTCTTCCTATTTTCTTTTCCTTTTCACTTCTTCGTCATACAGTAAAAGGTTTGCTCCTGCTTGGACTGGCACTTGATGTTCTTCAAAAACAGCAAAGCAAATTAGTCATGGGCTAAAACCAAGCTTGAAGCCAAAATAAACCTTTTTTTTCCTTATAAGTTAATCTAAAAAAATTTGTTATAGTGATAGAAAATTAATAAAATATAAGTTCACCATGTGATCATTCATCTATGTATAATACACACACACATAAGTTGATTCATCATAGTAGATTTAGGATGCATATGTATGCAAGTATACTGAGTATATGCTTATATAATATAGTATTCATTTCATGCATTGTGTATAATATATCTGTATTTATATAATATAAATATAAAAGGTACACAATACCTTAACAGGTCTACCTTAAGCATGACATAGAAGAATTACAACAGAATAAAATGTGTTTTAACTAAACATTACATTCATTTTGGATACTTCTTTATGCCTCATAACCCAAGGGCAAACTCAAAGAAGAAACAAAGGTGTAGAGAAAAATAGAGTGTTTTGAGACCTACTGAATAAAGACAGAAGGAAGATACTGAATTCTATATATCCATTGCCTTGTGATAAAACATCTTTTTTTATGCAATTGAGAAATGGGAAGAAAGTGCCTGCCATGCAACAGTAAAGGACTTACCTACTCTTTGAGTAAAAGCCTCAGGATGACAGTTATTACTTGATTTGAGGAGTGTTGTTAAAAACGAGAGTAGCACTTTGGAAATGGCAGCTTCAAGTATAGAGAATAGATTGTAATCTTAGTTCTTTTTGACATATAAAGACTATATCACTAATGGCCATTATCACACGGTAATAATTGTCATTGGTAAGTTTTGTCTGACCAACATGACAACATTATTAATGATACTTAATAATCCCACATGATACAAACATATTACTTTCATACAAACATGTTGTAAAACCCGAAAAAGTAAATTATTCAATAAACACTATATCATGAAATGTTCTCCCCAATACAGTTTCCCCATTTGGGAAGAAAGCCTGCTAGCATCCATTTTTGCTGATCTCACTTCAATATATTTTAATTCAACAGAAGACCAAGTTCTGAAGATGCCTGAATGAAGTACTAGTCCATGTGACATTGGAGATATTCAACTGAAATGAAACTCTAGTTCTCTATCTGTGCATTCTGCTGTAACTGAATTTGTGCCTTTCAATCTCAATGGATCATAAATGTAAGTGATGTCAGGAAGGGAGCCAGATCGTAAGGGTTCAAGAGGTGAAGTGGCAGCTGGGAGATTATAGAGGTTAGGCTGTTGAAAAGACACAAAGATGACTCAGATCATTTCATCAAATATAAAGGCATCTACCATCCCCATTGAGAATTATAACAGTAGGGGTTTTTCTTCACAAAATGTGAATTTAGCAAGTTATTTTGATGACATCTGAGAGATTGAAAGAGTATCATTAATACAGGAATGTATTATTCTTGCATTTAGTTTGATAAAGAGAACTATTAAGAAGTATTAAAATACTTTAAAAATATTTCAAAAGATAGACTGAGCATAGTTCTGTTAGTGTTGTTTCTAAAAACTAGTAATGCATTTATACCTGAGAAATGATCTTCTCCCATAGGTCATGCAGTCAAATACCAAATGCTCACATAAAATCATGTGATTAAATATAGTGAGAGCAGTAGTCACTAACTCTGGTCAAATAAACTAATTAAAGGGAAGAACTGGTGATTCAGGATAGGCAAGGTAAACTTCAAAGACATAATGATTAAGAATAACTTGAAGATCTCTTTAAGCTAGTCATCTGAATGCTGGACAGCAATACAAATGTCTTCATACTTTCTAATTCGAACTTTATATCTTGATTTCAACTCTAAGGTGTTATTGATAGTTATTACTTACAGAAAGCAAAGACAGTGTATTTAACAAAATTTTTCTTTCATTTCTGACTCTCAAAATTATGGATGTCAATAAAGGTGATGCTATTCTATATTCAGGGCAAAATTTTTATAAACAAGGTCCAAAACATTTTCTTTCCTGGAGTACTAGTCATAGACATATCATGATGGAGGTCCACAGTCTAGGTTCCAGTGAAATTTAGTAATAGGATTGTTCATCAATATTAAACATGCAATGAACATGGCAGATCCATGTGAATGTCCTTGAATGTCCTAGCTGGAAGAAACCCTACATAATGTGTGCTTTAAGTTTAGATAGTGAAATGAATGACATATAAAAACTTGTTCATGTGTGTGTGTGTGTGTGTGTGTGTGTGTGTGTGTATGTGTGTGTGTGCACGTGTGTGCATGTGTGTGCGTGCACGTGACCGCAAGCACATTCACGTGCCTGTTGTATACATACAGCAGTCATGCAATGGGCATGCCAGATTGTTATATTGGTATTGACTATCTTCAGTTATTCATCATTTCATTTTTGAGACAAATTTTTCATAGAAGATATATCACTAGAGATAACTGCTTGACTAGACTAGGTGGACCAAAAACCCCTGGTATCCTCTTATGTCTGCCTCCTATCCCTGCAGTTACAAATTTATTTCTATCTCTAACATTTTTTAACATAAATGATAGGGATTTGAATGCAGATCCTAATATTTGGGACTCAAACACTTTTCCTACTGAGCCCATGCTATCCCCCCAAACATGTTCTGATGTAGGGTGAAAATGTGGACTAATTCCTAGTAAATCTCTCCACATAATCATTTGCAGAGGTCTACATACTCAATTTGTAGAAAGCCACATTTGTCTCACATCATATTACTCACTTCCAGTCACAACCTTCTCAACATGACAATAAGCATCTGCTCAGAAAACCCAAAGAAACAGTTTATCTTGGCTTCAGTTATTTTCCTCATTGTCTTTAGTCTTGTCAGTTGTATTTTGTATCACTCCATTTTGACTCCTATTGTCCAAGTTTACTTTTGCTGTTAGTTACATCAACTGTTTTATCTTACTGAAGATTTTCATGATCTTCAATAATTTTAACAAAACTTTCTGCAGTCTCTTGCTTTCTGTCTCTCCATATTTCTCTACTACCCACATAAGGTTATCTGCATGAAAAAAACATACAATCCTATATATTATGCCTTAAGAGTTGAATAAATGATTGTTTCTTCTTTTAACATAACTCATCAAGGAACAATCCCTGATTTAACAATAAGTGTTGGTGTCATAATAAATTTGCCCTTCCAACTGAACAGTGTCACTTAATATCAAATTTATAAACATCAAAGTCAGATTCCTTGAGATTAAATCTCTGCCCTATCACTTACTAATTATGTGAATTTGTTCAATTTTATCTAGCAACTGGGATGCTAAAGAGAATAACTTCCCACAAGTTTGAAACTAGCGTAGTCTAGATATTTCCTACATGTAAGAATCTGTCTCAAAACAAATGAATAAACAAAAGCAAAAGGGAAAATAAGTAGCTAAAGTAACTCAGCTTGATCTCTCACTTCTTCCATGTGTATAACAGAAATAATGCAAATGATATTAATGGTTATTGTATAGTTTCTTGCTTAGATACTAAATATGTAGATAGTAAATTAAAAACTCATTTAACAAGTTTAAAGCTGGTGCTGACTTTCATTTATATAGGCAAGATACTGTCTAGTTTTTGGATTTTTTTTTTTTAAGAACAGGATAAAATGGAAAGGAAAGAGACTGTGAAATTCTAACACTCAAAAACAATGAGATTAGCTTCATTTGGTAATAAAAAAACAAAATTTCATGAGCAATTTAAAGAAAGTCTAGAAATGATTGTATATGTATATATACATGCATATATGTCTGAGTTGTAAATAGATAATAAATATTTCAATTATATTCAAATGGGATGGAAAGACAGTTGACCAATTAAGAGTGTGTTCTGTTCTTGTAGAGGAACCATGTTTTGTTTGCTGATTCCAAGTCAGGAAGCTCCCACCGTGCATAATTCTAGCTCCAGCATATTCCACACTCTATTTTAACTTCTTTATGCACCTGTACTCACCTGCACATACTCACACATACTGCCCTGCCCCACATGCATGAGAGAAAGAAAGAGAGGGAGGGAGAGAGAGAGAGTGAGCGAGATCGAGAGAGAGAGAATTAAAAGAAAAGAACTCTTTCAAAATTGTCAAAGAAAGACCCGATGTGGTGTATACTTATAGCTCTAGCAATTGGGATGCTAAATACAACAACTTCCCACAAGTTTGAAACTAGCCTAGACTAGATATTTCCTACATGTAAGAATCTGTCTTAAAACAAATGAACAAAGAGAAAAAAGGGAAATAAGTAGCTAAAGAAACTCAATTTTAAAAAAACATATTCACTCATTATTCACCAAAATAATTTATATTTATTCAGTAAATATGGATTACTCTCATGGTGGCTTAGCAATCAGAGGCAATATGCTGTTAAACAACTATCATATTGCCTAAGAGCCTCAAATTTACCATTGTAGTGAACATAGTTCACTATCAAGCACTATGGTTTCCTGTCTACAAAGAATTCTGAAATGATTTTTAATTAGATAAAATTGTGTGTAGACAAATACACTGCCTCAACAAGGCGAGGTGTAATAGGAGTTTACTCAATACCAGCCATCCTTACTGCTGCTCTTATTGTTGTTGTTTGTATATTTGTACTTAATTACACATATGATGTACATTATATTGAGAAATTATCATATGTTGTTTGTATCATAGCAAATACATGGCTCTGCAATCCAGGTTGCTCCCTAACTCATTTTGGGTTCAAAAAATGTTTGTTTCAAAGTGTCCTCCAATGCTTATCTTCTACTTGGAGTAGAATAGGGGGTGCTGTCAGGAGCTGATATGTCTCGATATCAAAAAAATCTTAACTTAAGATAACATCTTTGAATGCCATATTCTACAGATCTCTTGGAGTTTTTGAAGATGCCCTATCTATCTCTTGTATTTAGATAAGCAAATGTTGCTTGTCTCTTAACAACTTGATTTCTGAGTAGCTTAGAGAATATCTGTGATAGACTGTCATACTAGCTAACAAAGTGACATTCTTGCATGACTAGGAGTTTGTTTTTCTTAACTATCCTAAACAGTTTAAGACGGTTGGTATCAAGAGACCAGAGCTTCACATTTCATTTTTAAGTATCTCTAGGTACAATACCATTTGGAAGCATTACCTTTAATTTTGTATCAATATACAAAGATCTATTCCAATGTGGCTAAATATACTCTTAATTTTGTATCAATATACAAAGATCAATGCCTATGTAGCCCAATACAATCTTAATATTACGTCAATATACAAGGGTCAATACCATTGTGGCCAACTATAATCTTAATTTTGTATGAATCAATACCGATGTAGTCCAATACAATCTTAATTTTGCACAATAAACAATGGTCAATACCACTTTAGCCAAATTTAGTACTAATTTTGTATCAATATACAAAGGTATAAGGGCATATTCAATAATCTGTCCCTTCTTCTTGGTCCTTCCCGTACTATGTCTATGTCTCATTTTTCTCAAGTCCGTGCACTCCTACATAGGAGAGAAAGAAGGATACAGAAAAGGAAAAGAAGGAAGTCCCTGGGTCTAACCTCCAAAACCCATTTAACAAGACTATTTAACAGCTTGTAATCTCTTCCCCTAAATAACAAAGTTTTCAGTTTTCCTTCAAATAACAAAAGGGGGGGGGCCGGAGAAACACTCTCCCCACCCTCTGGGCATGGGACGTAGCTCTCTTAAAATGACTTCCTGCTGATTTGGGTCTTAGTAAACCTGTTTGGGGCCCGAACCAGAATGGAAAAATGGTTAAAAATGTTAGTACAATCCTTTTATGTTCAGTCCTTCTGTGCTCAGCTCTTTAGATGTCCTAAGGAGTTTGTAGGCAGAAGCTGATCTTCCAGGCTTTACTGAAGTTCTGGCTGGGGCAATGTGTACAGCTGAATGG
>CAJQZJ010012348.1:7045163-7095297 GCA_907164525.1 Lophiomys imhausi | reverse complement strand
GGGAGGCAGAGCTAAAAAATAATGATGTCTTATCAAGTAAAGGCACTTGCTGCCAAACTGGGAGCATGAGTTCAATTTCTGGGACTTGCAGAATGAAAAGAGAGAACCACTTTTCACATGTTGCCCTCAGACCTACACACAGTCCAGAAAACTAAAGAACCTGGGAGGTTTATTGATCAAAAGACACAAACATGCAGTTTTAAGATGACTATATTCTGAAGATATAATGCACAATGTGATGGTCATCACTATTTACAATGTGTTATTTACCCGAACTTTTCTAAGAGAGTAGATATCAAGGGTGTATTGATAAGTTCTTTACAGTAACAATCTCAGAGTGTATATGAGAAAAGCATGCACTACACTTTAAACAGATATAATTTTAATTTGACAATTGTACCTCAGTAAGGCTAAAATACAAAATCAACAGATTAGCAAGCTTAAAGGAACATTTGTAAAGATGATTTACAAAACACCTTGAAATAATGATAAAAGTCAAGTGAAACTGCAACGTAACTATCAGTTGTCTTTATAAATAAGTATAAACTGTAATGGTAGGCAGGTGGAGCAGCCAGCAGACTGGCAGGAGGTCAGCAGGCCTGACTCACCTTAACTAGTGGCCTGACTCATCTTGGGTGTAAAGCCTTGGACCAAGGGTGGATTTCACCACCTGCAACCTAAACTCTGTTAACTAATATATTTATTAATAACTATATGTTGTTATATTAGGCTGGCAGAACAGCCAGTGGCCTGGCAGGGTAGCTGCAGGGGCCTGCTGTAAGGCCTGTGGTTAGAAGCCTGTAAGCCTTCCAATCTGAAACTCGCAACAGCCTTTCTCCCATAGTTAATTACGCCAAGATATTTTTAAAATTAATTAATTTTTAATTTCTTCAAGTTACATCTCATTCACAATCCCCTCCCTACTCCCTCTGGTCCCACCCTCCCACCATCTTCCCCCTCATATCTCCCCATCAGCTTCCTTTTTTTTTTTAATTTAAGGTATATCTTTTCTCCCTTTCAATCCAATAGATGGTTCTTTCTCTTATAACAATAAATACAATACAAAACAACAGAAATAATTAAGCCACAATTATGAGAATTATAAGGCCTAGCATACATTCTGAATGGCCAGTCCATACATATTTGGCAACTGACTTTAACATTTTACTATCCAACAATCTCCATGAGTTTAAAGTTCTATATCCAAATCAGTTTCCATCCTAACCCACATCACAATTTTAAACCATCTTCTTAGATCCAGAACATCCTCTTAATTCCTAAATAACTCAAAATTTGACTATGAGACTATAACTATCTAGTCTTTAACCACATCAGAAACCTGAGAAGGATAAATATATTGTTATACAGGAAGTGCAGGGCCAGCAGCTTCCAAAACTAAGAAATAGCGTATAACTGGCTTCCTGGGCAGTTCCCAATTTCTCTCCATACATTACAGCATCAATCTTGAGCCTAGGCAAGTCCTTCATAATTCCTGCTTTACAATTAATGCCTGTGAGAGAAACAGACACCCAGACCTTTTAATGTTTCAATGCTTAGCCCTTAGCTGAGCAGACTCTCAACTAGTTAATCTAAATTAACCCTGACCACCTAATCCCAAACAGCCATGTGGCCTTCTGTGCCTTCTAGAGCTCTCAGACACATCTGTTTGCTTTTGTGTCTCCTGGTAGATAGAGAGATTCCTCTGTGTAAAACCCGGGGTTCCTGTTTCCTTCTCAGGAAGTCACACCTTGCTATACTCTTTCTTCTCAGCCATTTGGCCATCAGTGACTTTTATTAACCAATCAGAGACTTCCAAAGAAAGGGCAGTAACTAGATTTCAGCATTGAAATGAGCCTTTCAGAACCAATGTATTAGACCTTTCTCCAACAGATAAATATTTTTTAAAAGTTTATTGAAAAAAATCATATCTTAGAAATGTGTTATCATTGCAGACACACAACAGTTGCTTACAAAATGTTACATCCCTCCAGTTCTCCATGTCACTTAATATAGACTGGCTTTAATTGATAAAAGTATCCATTATATTTAATAAATATGTTGATGGGGAAGTGTTAAGCATTCTAAATGTTAATTAATTGGTCCTGCTTGCTGTCTGTTACTTATATTGACTCTGATTGGTTAAATAAAATGTTAAGGCCTGAGATTGTGCAAATACAGAGAAAGATGGGACTTCCTGAGATTAGAACAGGAAGCCTGCACTTTAGACAGAGATTTAATGCATTCCAGCCAGCAGCAGGAGGAAGAAGAAGACACACGCCATGGGTTAGAAAAAAGAACCTCATTCCACATGGCCTGGAACATTGGCTAGTGTAGAGAATGGTGGTCCAAGGGGACGTATGCATATATGGGGTCATATTTGGGTGATAGAATTATGAGCTAGCTTAGATGGGCTAGGATTGCACAACTCAGGCCAAGGCTTGTTAAAATCCATCCTGTGTCTCTGTGTGCTCATTTATAATGGTTCCTTAAAGATTAACAACCACCAAACCAATTAACAATAATATAAATACTAGTAAGTAATTTAATTAATATTACTTTCTACAATATGTTTACATGGATTGTTTCATTGCCTGTCTGGTGCTAGTGCTTCAAGCTTATTTTTGTTTTTATCCAAACTGACCTGCTTATTTTTATAAGTAATGATTTCCCTTCATGTGGTAGGGTTCTTTTTTCCTGATTCTTTAAAACTGCAAGGTTTTCTCATGAAAACTTCAAAAGAAAGAGATGAAAATGTAGCATTCTTCCTGACCCTTTTCCAGATTTAAATTAAAAATCAAACCAGTGATGTTAAATCTAAAAGAAGCTTTGGATTCGTCAGCCTGATTTCTTTTATTTGGTGGCAAGAGGGGTGTCTGCAATTTTATAGTGTTGGTTTTATTTTCCTTTGTTGCAAAGAAATGTAGCTTCAGTTAGTGCCACCTTTGCTGCCCAATATCATATATAGAATTGAAACAACCTCACGTAGAGGTCAGCCTTGATGCCCATGTTAATTTATTTTCTCTGTCCTATTGTTGTTCATTTCCTTTTGTTTATCATTACATTTCCTAAGAAGTCCAATGACAATTTTGGAGATCAAAAAGCAACAGAATTTAAAAGGTGCAGGTGTAAGCCATGTTTCTAGTCTTCTCTATTAACTAGTACACTGGAAATTCAAGGGTTCAGTAAGCAACTTTTCTTTGTTTCATTTTGCCAAGACATCTTGTTTCATGTCCAGATGTAGTTATTTGTAGTTTGTGTTGGGTAGTGAAAAACACTAACATTTCAGTGGGTCAAAAAAAATTAGGCATTTATTTACTACTTGTAGCATGCCAAACAATTGTTGGAGGAAAAGTACTACATACAGAAGCCTGATCTGACACTGAATGTCAAAACAAACGGACAGGTGGAAACACAATTCAACCAATGGCAAGTGTGGCACCTCATAGTTATTTCTGAAGATGTTCCTTGAAAGTTCATCAATGGTGGTATCCCAACACATAATTGTGCTGTTGTATCTCAGATAAGCAAATGTTTATCTTATGATGAATTTAGTAGTGTTTGAAGGATGCTGCATCAAAAATATGGTAAATTAAATAAGATAACAGTATCTGTAATTTACGAAGGACACAATTACAGATCCTGTGAAGAAATTTGAAAGTTATTTCTCATTTAGTCCTTAATATACAGACTCCATTTTCATACCACGTTTCAGGAAAGGAAAAGGATTCTCAGCAAAGGAATCATAAGTTCAATTTTAGAGATTTAGTAACCTGTAAGGTATGATAACAAATAAATACATCTATTTAAGAACACATAGTAAGTTAGTAGTAATGGGTTAGATATGCATAGTATTTAAAATTTGTGAGGTAATTTTGATAACATCTTCTAGATGAGATTCAGTACAATTCTGAAAAGTGAACAAGGCAAAGAATGTTGGATTATTTTGGAAGAATGAAAAATAATGACTAATATTAATGTATCACACTGCATATTACTGAACATGACCCCCCACCATATATCATCTCACTTAAGCCTCAGGAAAAAGAGAAGCAGAAAGGAAACATTGTAGGAAGGAAGAAGAAGGTGGAGGTCTTCCATATTGTCTCTGGAGAACTCAAGTCCTAGAGAGGGTAGGAGGAATAGATTCCCCTGGATCCTAGTATCTTTGATGCAACATTTACTTGACAGTTTTGGTGCTTCTCTCTCTTGTTCCACTTTCCAAAGTCTTCTGTGGCAAAAGTTTATGAAGTTTCAGCTTGGTTTATAATTGTACATATTGAGAAGTGAGAACTAGCTAGAAAATTCTAGGTACCAAGCAGTAGAAACAAGCCAGTGA
The DNA here is from genome assembly GCA_907164525.1 of Lophiomys imhausi. Taxonomy (NCBI): domain Eukaryota; kingdom Metazoa; phylum Chordata; class Mammalia; order Rodentia; family Muridae; genus Lophiomys; species Lophiomys imhausi. Next base: position 7,090,961 of record CAJQZJ010012348.1, on the reverse strand, counting down.
ATTTACAAACCTGTTTATCTCAGACTTACTGCATGTCCAATAGATCTAGCCAAATGAAAAAGATGTAGTTTCTTTTTTTTAACCACAAGTGATATATATATATATATATATATATATATATATATATATATATAGTCTTATATTAGATCATAGAATCTATGTGACACACAACATTCCCATCCATAATCCATTGACCAATTGAAGTCATGTAACATGCTTAATTACCAAGAGGGGGACAAAAGGACAATGCCCCTTCCAATATGCTCAGGTAAATGAACAACTACATCCACTTGGGTGACATGCGCAGCAAATGTGCCTGGATTCCAGTATCTAGAAATATCACCAAGATTGACTATAGTATATTTTCATTACTCCTGAAAGAAACCCTTTTCTTCATCCTCTACATGTTTCGTCTCATAAAACCTTATTAGGAAGCTACTATGACAGTCTATCACAGATATTCTCTAAACTACCCAGTAATCAAGTTGCTAAGAGACAAGCAACATTTGCTTATCTAAATACAAGAGATGGATAGGGCATCTTCAAAAACCCCTAGAGATCTGCAGAATATGGCATTCAAAGATGTTATCTTCAATCAAGATTTTTTTTTGATATCGAGACATATCAGCGCCTGACAGCACCCCTTATTCTACTCCAAGTAGAAGATAAGCATTGAAGAACCTCCACTGTAAGATGGTTGAATTAGTGGCAAGCCTTTCTCTTGGCATGAAAAAACCCCTTGCACCAACTGCAGACAGACTGCTGTCCAAAAAGGACAAAACTTGGTAGCAGGGAAGTCGACAGCCTAACTCTGCCAAGACAGGGTAGGTAAGTCCTTCATAATCCCTGCTCTACAACAAATGTCTGTCAGAGTAACAGGACCCAAAGGCTGAAGATTGATGCTGGAATGTATGGAGAGAAAATGGGAACTGTCCAGGTAGTCATTGGTATGTTCTTTCTTACTTTTGGAAGCTGCAGGCCCTGCACTTCCTATATAAGCAAATATATTTATCCCTCTCAGGTCTCTGAGGTGGTTGAAGAATAGACAGCTAGAGTCTCATAGTTAAATTTTGAACTGTTTAGGAATCAAGAGGGTGTTATAGATCTAAGAAGATACTCTTAAAAGTGTGTTGCAAAATAGTATGAATGTTGAGTCACATATAGACCTTTAAACTCATGGAGTTGGTTAGATAGTAGAATGTTAAAGTCAGGGGCCAAATATGTATAAACTGGACATTGGGAAGGTATACTGGGCCAATTTACTCTCATAAATGTGGCATATTTATATCTATTGTTTTGTATAATACTTACTGTTATAAGAGAAGGAACCATCTGTTGGACTGAAAGGGGAAACTTCTGGGGGGAAGAGGGTGGAAGGGCGGGTTAGGAAGGGGGAATAGGGAGGGGTTTGTTACTGAGATGTAACTTGAAGAAAAAAAAATAAAGTATTTAAAAAAAAAACCTTATTAGGAAAAAAAGAACAAGAAGCCATGCAGAGTACATTGACTTTTATACAGGACAAAATATTCATTAAGAAATAGAAACTACTTAGTGTCTTTAGATTAGACAAAAGAGTTTTAGATCTTCAAGTATGGCCTATGTTCAGAGAGCTTAATTTTTCCTTAAAGTAGAGATATTTTAACATTGTGATTATTGTCTTTTCCAAATTTTGAACTTCTAGTTTCCTACAAAATGGTATTTTGTACTCATATTTTGATTTTAATTCTCAATGTTCTGATTTTTTTCTCTTTCTCATCTTACAGAATTAATATATTAACATGAATTTAAATACACTTTACTTTTAATTTAAAGTAAAATTAGCTTTAGTACCACTACCCCATATATGTGCAATTATCTATATTTACATAAAGTACCATCACAAAGTTTGGCTCCATTTAATTTCACAGTTAGTCAGTAAGATATCTGCAATTATCTAAATTTTTAAAATGAGAAAATGACAATCATTGGTATAGAAAGGACCTAAAATCAAGTTTCCTGATTCCACATCAAAAGAGTTGCTCATCATGAATTTAGTAAAATTTTCCTTGTTAATTGATAAATGGTCAAGGCCTTCATAATCAGCCACATCCATCTTTACACCAATGAAAACTGAATGAAAGATCCACTAGGTTTTAAGTTCTGGGTGATCATCTGATGGGAGGGTACAGATTATTTGGCTCAGAATTGTGTATGGATAATCTAAGAGTAGAAATAATATACTGTGGCTCAGGACTGATCATGAGAAACATTAAACCAAGCACATACATGAGACACTAGTGAGAATGTCTAATACACTGGGATGGAAATCTAATATTGAAATGTGTAAGATAAAGTGAATTCAAAGAATAATAATCTAACAGAAAGAAAGTCAGAAACATACATACATCTCTGCAGCCAAAATAGGGAGCAAGAGAAGAAAGATGAGAGGTGAGACACCAAAGAGAAAACTTTGAAACAAACCACCAAGGTATACTATCAAGAGAGTAATAAATGTGAGTTTCTAGCTACAAACATCTTTTTCTCTTTTTTAAACAACCTTGACTCTTATTAGCTGCCTGGTTAGGAATAATTTCCTTAACTCCTCTGACTCTCATTTTCTATGTTCACAAAATGGGGACAATGATATTTATTCCAAGCTGGGTTTTTTTGATGTTGTTGTTGTTTTATGGCTACATCATTTACATATCTTGTGTGAGGGTGCAGCACTCTGAAATTCATATTAATAAGAGTCATTATTATTATTATCTACCCCCAGAGTATAGGTGCAGTCTCAGTGGGTTCAAAATTATTGCTGTGAGCATAATACTTTCTGGCAAAAAGAGATAATTCAGGAAATTTTTTTAAAAATTGTTTTGATTAAAATTACATATATGAAGTATATTGTGGAGAGTAGGCTGTATTAGCTTTATTATCTTGGAGCAGAATTCAGCAAACATTGAACCAAAGAGTAAAACATTAAATTTTTGTCATCCATGTGGAAGATCAAAACAGCTCGACTCTGCTGCAAAATAAAGCTTTCACAGAGAGCATACATATGAATGAACATGGTTGCCTTACAATAAAATGTTATTCCAAACAAACATGCAGAGAGCCAAATGTGTCCAAATAGAGTCGATCCACCACTGTGTGATGTAGTGTATCATGTAGCAATGTTAACTTTTAAAAGTTCTAATGCTAGCAGAAAAGAGACTCAATATAGGTCATTGGTGAGTAGGAATCTGTTATACTGCACAATACTTACCCTATTATTCTGCTGGGTGATATACCTCACCTTTTGGTTTTCATAAACTCCTCTTACATAGAGAATACTGAAGGAGAACTCACTCCACCCAAGTTCAGCCATTCTAGATAAGGAGAATATACATAGATTTTGCCTACATAATAAAATTCTAATGGATGAGAAAATATATATGAAATATAGCATGGTTATCTTTAATTTATGGCTAACATCCACTTATAGGTAAGTACATATCCTGTTTGTCTTTCTGACTCTGAGTTACCTCACTCAATATGATGTTTTCTAGTTCCATCCATTTACCTTTAACTGAGGGAAACCTAGGATGTTTCTGGTTTCTGGCTATTATGAGTAAGCTGTTATGAATATAGAACAAGTATTCTTTGGTGTTGTGGAGCATCCTTTAAGTGTTATAGTTAGGTCTTGAGGTAGATTAGATTCCCAATTTTCTCAGAAAACACCAAATTGATTTTCAAAGGGGCTGTAGAAGTTTGCACTCCCACCAGCAATGGAGGGATGTTGCCCTTCCTCCATATCCTCACCAGCATGAGCTGTCCCTTGAGTTTTTTATCTTAGCAATTTTGATGGGTTTAAGATGGACTCTCCGAATCATTCTGGTTTGTGTTTCCCTGATCATAAGGATGGTGATCATTTCTTTAAGTGTTGCTCAGCGATTAGCGCTTCCTCTGGGTGGGGGTGGGGATGGGAACACGCAGGTTCAGATAAGTGTAGGACACAGAGAGTGAGTACTGGGAGAGACAACTGGAATGGAGGGCGTCTCTGAGATGATGTAGAAACCTTTGACAATGGAAATCCCCAGATTCTACGAGGGTAACCCTAGATAAGACTCACAGCAATGAGAGATATGGAGTCTGAACTAGCCAACTCCTGTAGCAAGTAAGGCTTCTAATGGAGGGTTTGGAACACCAACCTAGTCACAAATCTTTTGACTTACAGTTTGTCCTCCCTACAAGATGTACTGGGGAAAAGATGGGGCAGAAATTGAGGGAGTGGCAAATGAATGACTAGTCCATCTTCACACATGTGCCATGAGACACCCCCCTGACACTGCTAATGATAGTCTGCCATACTCACAGATACGAGATTAGCATAATCAACATGAGAGAGGTTTCACTCAGCAACTGATGGAAACAGATGGAGATACCCAGTGCTTGGAGAATCCTATGGAAAGAGAAGAGTGGGGAGGGCTGTGGATTAGACATCAAGGACACCACAAGAAAACCTTTGGAAATAACTAACCTGGGCCCATAGGGGCTCACAGAGACTGGACTGCAAATGATGGAGCTTGCATGGGACTGATCTAGGCCCTCTGTACATATGTGACATGTGCAGCTTGGTCTTCAAGTGTTAGTCCTAATATTAGGATCAGGAACTCTCTCTGACTCTATTGGATGATCCTGGTACCCTTACTCCTACTGTGCTACCTCGTCTAGCCTCAATAAGAGAGGATTTGTCTTGTATTATTGCAACTACATATACCAGGGATCGTTGACATACATGGAACGCCTGCCTTTTTCTGAAGAGAAACAAGAAATGGAGAAGGAGGGGATAGGAGAGAGTGAGAAGGGAGGTAAAGAGAAAACATTAGGAGGAGAAGATGGAGGGAAAACTGTGGTAAAGATATAAAGTTAATTAATTAAGAACAGGGATGGGGGGCAAATAAAAACAAAGCAGGAGGAAGGCATCATTTGAAAAAGAGGGAACATTTCCCCAATCATTGTCTATCATTCTACTAACACTTTACTTTTGTTTTCAGTCTTCTCTTATTTTCTACCTTAACATTATTTCTCACCCTAAATCATCTTTTCCTAAGTCAATTCACAGAATATTTTCTCTCCTTTATTTTGTGTGGTGTCGACTCAAACAGTGTTAGGTTTTTATAATAATAGAGTTTCAAACCTTAAAAGGAGAAATAAGAAACACTTTCCGTGCTATTAAATATGAGTGTGCCTAGTGTAGTAAATGGTCTTTTTTGTTTGATTGGTTGTGTTTTTTTTTTCTTATAGAAAAAAATCAAATTTTATTTGTTCTCTTGTTACTTTTGATCACATGGGATATATCTATGGACCTGTTCTGCTTGTTTATTTATTTGTTTTACTTGTAATAAAGGGTAAATAGGATCAACACAATCTAAGACAAGTTTGAGGCAAATCATAATGAAAAAGTGAAAATGATGATTCAATGTGAGAAATTTATGATGAAAGTAAGAAAAGGCACAGACAACTAGAACTAGGGGACACAGGATGGGTGCACTTATAATGTGACTCTTTGCCTTAAATATTAATTACTATGAAAGTATGTCCATCAGTTAAAATAAAGAAAAACTAGTAAAATAACTTTCAGGAGTTTCTGAATATACTCTTAAATGAAAAAGAGGAATCTCTAATGGCCAAGACACTCTTGAAGAAATGTTCAACATCTTAATCATCAGACACAAGCTTCCCAAGATGACTCTGAGGTTCCATTTCACACCTGTCAGAATGGCTAAGATGAAAAACTCAAATGATAGCACATTTTGGCAAGGTTGTGGAGAAATGGGAAGACTTCTCCATTGCTGCTGGGAGTGCAAACTTGTACAACCACTATAAAACTCAGTCTGGCAATATCTTAGAAAACTTGGAATAGCTGTACCTCAAGACCCAGTCATATCACTTCTGTTTACACATCCAGAAGATTACTCACCAGACCACAAGGACATCTCCTCAACTATGTTCATAGCAGCTTTATTTGTAATAGCTAGAAACTGGAAACAATCCAGATGTCCTTCAACCAAAGAATGGATAAAAACAAACAAACAAACAAACAAAAACTGTGGTACATTTGCACAATGAAATACTACTCAGCAATCAGAAATAATGAAATCATACAGTTTGTTGCCAAATGGATGGAACTAGAAAAGCTCATCGTGAGTGAGTCAACCCAGACTCAGAAAGATACACATGGCATGCATTCACTTATAATTGGATTTTAGCCATTTAGTACAGAATAACTATCCTACAACTAACAGACTGAAAGAAATCAGAACATGGACTTCATTACCTGCTAGTGGGACACTTAGTTCTAGTGGAGCTGCCATGTAGACCCCCAATGAAAAAGGAGGCTCTTAGTCCTATTATTACTGATGGACTGAGTGAGCTAAAATATGAATTTCTGAGGGATGGACATAGTATTAGTGTTTGTAAAACAAACCACACACATCTTATGTTGGTGGATCACAGTCTTGAGAAATACTTTATTTTTAGTAACTATTATTAAATTTGTTCCATGACAAGGTCATAATGTGCAGTACAGTTATTATAACCCTTCTCATGCACTCCTCTCACTACCACCTCTGTTATCCTCTCTCCTTCTTACAAGTCTCTCTCCTACATTCTTAAGTTTTTGTTTTCTTTTGAGATCCACTGAGTTTAATCTCCATCATCTGTGACCTAATATAGTCATGATCTAAATAAGCCTATCTGTTGGAGGAATAAGGTCTGCCATTGAGTAGGAACAAGGACTGCTGCTAAACAGCATGCATGTATGGCTGGGCTTCCACATGATGCTGAAATAACATGCCCAGGCATGCTTAGACATGCCCAGCCTGAGACCTGACCAAACCTGCCTGGAGACTGATGATGACACACCAGGTAATGAGCAAATGAGGAAGAGCCTCAGTATCTGCCAGCAGTTCCTGAGCCAGTGGGACTCTGAGCTGAGGGTATAAAAGGAGCATCCTCTTCCTGAAATAAATAGGTATGCTTTTTCCACTTACCTGAACCCCAGAGTCTGGGTTGTTCACTCTGTGCCTGCTCATCCCCTCCTCCAAGAGTCCTGGGTATGGGCCCCAGCAACACCTATCCAAGATGGGGCCTGCCAACAGTCAATCAATGATGGAAGAAAGGCTCATGAGACCTAATCTGCCTTGCTGAATTACGGTCTACTGATTAGTTCTGAAAGAGGGGCTGCCACCGCCTACATTTGCATGGCCACTCAAAAGAACTAGTTTAGATAGCAGGGCAACCTATAAGGAATGTAAGTATGTGTATATGGGGAGTGTTACCTGATTACAATTTCTAGTTTTAGAAAATAATAGCTATTGTATAGATGTACCATCGTTTTTTTTAATCCATTCTTCAGTTGAGAGACATCTGGGTTGTTTCAAGTTTCTAGGTATTACAAATAAGACTGCTATGAACTTAGATGAGGAAACTTCCTTATGATTCGGTGAGGAGTCATTTGGATGTATACCCAGAAGTGGTACGGCTGGGTCCCCAGGCAGAGCTATACCAAGTTTTCTAAGATATCGCCAGACTGACCTCCATAGTGGTTGCACAAGTCTACACTCCCACCAGCAATGGAGGAGGATTCCCCTTTCTCCACACCCTTGTCATCATATGCTGTCATTTGAGCTTTTGATCTTAGCCATTCTGACAGGTGTGAGATGGAATCTTAAAGTGGTCTTGAGTTGTATTTCTCTGATGATTAAGGATGTTGAGTATTTCTTCAAGTGTCTCAGCCTTTAGGAATTCCTCCTTTGTGAATTCTCTAGTTCTTTTCCCCATTTTTTGATTGGATTATTTGGTTTTGTGGCATTTAATTTCTTGAGTTCTTTGTAAACTACTGAGCTATTGAAACAAGGAAATTATGGAATTTGCAGCCAAATGGATGGAACTAGAGAAGCTCATACTGACTGAGTTAACCCAGACTCAGAAGGATGCACATGGCATCTATTCACTTAGAGTCAGATTTTAGCTACATAGTACAGGATATCTATACTACAACCAATGCACCAAAGGGAACATGGAAATAGACTTTTTTGTTTGTTTGTTTGTTTGTTTTCTCTCCCTGTCATTGAGACACTTTTCCCTGGTGGTACTGCCTTGTAGGCCTCCAGTGTATGAGGAGGCTCTTGGCCCTCAGATGACCGCTGAACTGGGCAGGGGAATGTTATGTAGTGACACTCCACTCCAGAGGAGTGGGATGGAAGGGTTAGGGGGTAGAGAGTGGGAGGCGGGACTGGGAAAGGTGGAAAGTGGACACTATGATGGAGATGTATCCTGAAGCAATAAATAAATAAATTAAAAAGAAAGAAAGAAAATAATAGCTATTAAGCACATGAAAATGGACTGTGGTTTCAAGTGGGTTTGGAGTAAAAAGTGAGCAGTAGTGGATCAGTTATAAGGTTATCAGAATAGTTGATGGGAAATTAACAAAGACTTCATTAGAACTGTGGTTCAAAAGATGGTTTGAAATGAGTGGAATTCATAGCCCAATCAGACATGGGTTGGTGTCATCCAAATGGGAGTTATGCCCTCTATGCCTCATTACCTGCCCTTATTTTCTTCTTTAATTTATACTGTCTCTGGAGAAATGTCCATCCATCAGCAAAATCATATTTTAAAAGACATTCCTTTTTCTTTTTAAGTATGCACTAGGTTTGGAATTGCAACCTGCAATGGATCTGCAAGGAAGACTCGAAGAGGCATGATTCTCATCTGCTAAGCACTGGAACAAAACCATTATCCTTAAGTAGGGCAGGTTACCTTTATAAAGTGCTACCTTGCATGTTTGCACCACACCAAGTTCACCTTCTGGTCCTTCTGAATGGTAGAAAGTTTGGCAGCTCATGCATCACTGAGCTCCTTGCAATATGAAGAGCCTGGAAGTTACTGAAGAGTCCACACTGCACCATAAATTACATGGTAGTTATTTCTTAGTTATCTAGCTGTTACAGTGCAATTAGTTCCACTTAATGTCAACTTTTGCCAATACATCTTCCATTAGCCTGAAAATTATAGCTTCGTTCTATAGCAGCCGGAATGTGCAAGCAGTTTCCAGACTCCAGTTTGCAACGGGAGAAGGCAGAGAGGAAACTGTTAGTGAAACTAAGTTTATTTGAATGTGCATGTTGTATTTTCATTTCCAATTCAGAAGTCATCTACTGAAAACCCTACACCCTCTTTCAGGACCAATGACTGAGAAAGAAATTTCAAGGAATACAATGACTACAGCTGGAAAGTGTGGCAGGAGTCATGAGAGACAAATAATCTTATCCAAGCTGAACTTTAGTGTTTCAGAAGGTGAGACACAGGCTGTGTTATCTCTTGTATACAGAGCAGGCTGGGATTAGTTCACCTTTTATTTATAGGCTTTGTTGTTTGTTTCTTTTTTAAAGCTTTTTTAACTTACTGCAACACATTTCTGTCCTGCTTAGCTGAAACTCTGAGATTACACAAATAAAACTTTCTTTCCTTAAATTTAGATAGTGAAATTTTAAAGAAAATAGAGACCCTTCCTCTCTCCATTCTCTCTTTTCCTCCCTCTTTCTATTTTCCTCTAATTCAGTATGGTGATACTTTGAAGTATACTTTTTAACTCAGTAAAACCTTCAAGATATTTTTGGAGAATTTTATTGAGAATCCAGTGCTATTTATTTTGGCTAAATATTTCTTTCAATTCAAAAAGTCAATATTGCATAGTACTTTTCTAGTACTTAGTTTACTCATGGGATGCTTTTGATTCCAGGTCTACAATAATTTAAAAATCTATATTATTTATTATGAGATATGTATTAACACTTGATTAACCACACAACATATAAGGCAGCAACTGGAGAAACAGTGAATTGAGTTTGTAATTGAAAGAGTTATAAAAACATTATCTGGCTCTGGAATTTTGCATTTGCAGTCATTTGTTTTGGGTTTTTGGGGTTTTAGATTCTCTTGTTGTTGCTGTGATAAAATATACAAAATAAAGTAACTTTATTAAGAAATGGCTTATTTTGGCACATCATTCAGGTACATTATGGAGGGCAAGTTACAGGAGCCTTGAGGCATTGGGTGACATTGCATCCATAGTCAAGATCACAATGTGAGAAATGTTTGTGTTGAGTTTTTTTTTTTTTCTTTTCCCGTAGAATCCAGAATCCTAGCTAATGGAATGGGACTATCTTCAGAGAGGGAGTCTCCTCACCTCACTTAATCTAACTAAGGCAATTCCTCATGAGCATATTCCACAGGCTTATCTCCCAGTGATTCTAGATCTCATCTAGTTAACAACTGAGATTATTCACCACACTAGCTGTGGTAATAGCTGTTTGTGTGTAGACAAACACGCTGTGTAATTTAAGCAGACTTAAATACTATTTGTCTTGTGTCTTCTTGCCTTGAATCACAACTCACTGTTTATATTTATAGCCTTCTACTGATCTCCAAAGATCAATAATGAGTTATAAGAACTCATCTCTTTGTCAACCTGAGCACATAAACCTGGTAGAGCAAAACAGCAACAGTGACCTGGGCCATGTGCGAATACTCAATAACTTCTGTACAACACAGATTCTATACTTAAAAGGGTCCAGTAGCAAAGGTTCCCTTTATAGAGGCTTCATTAAGGTTAAACAAATCTATCATATTAAATAATTGAAATAACGGTTGGAACAGAATATGTTCTCAATGAGTACCTAAATGATCATTAATAATTTTATAATTTTAATATTATTTGAAACTATTCAGTTATAAGAATGCACAGAGAAATTTTCATATTCTTCCATAGCCTCAAAAGTAGAATTAAATCAAATCTACTAAAAATAAACCTTGTTCTACTTTATTGGTGAGCGACTACAAAGAGCAGCTGTGTGGAACTTTTTCAGACTCAATCTGCAGATTGAAATAGAGCACAGGGATTTTCTCCTTTGGCTTCTACCTTAGATTTTTTTAAATTAAAAATAATGACATAACTTTAGAGATCATGATACATCCATGATCTTAGTGTCCCTAAAATACCCCATGTGATCATTAAATTTATTCATCTTCATATCACAAAATGCTTAACCAATAGCTGTCTGACAGTGACGTTTTGATAATCAGCATATATTTGGTAACTTAAGAGAAATTATACATTTTTAAAAGTGTGGGTTAAAATGACAGAAAATAGTTGGTCAAACCATTCTTGAATTATTCCCAAGGAGCAGAAGGGTGTACTTACTCTTACTCTTTTTCCATAATCACTTACTTTGTAGGAAATAATATAGTAGAATGGTGGCTGCCAGGGGTTTCAGATGCTTCTGTTTAAAGGATACTGTTTCAATTTTACAAGACGAGGAAGATCTCCATTTCTGTTTCACAACAATATAGATGTATTTAGCATTATTTAGCTGTACACTTAGAACTGGGTCAACAGTTTTATTTCATTAAATATGTTTTTACTAAAGTTTAAAGTGTAAGAGAAAGAACTTTTGAAGTGCATAGAGAACCAGACTAAGTAAAATGCTAGAACTGTATTTTCATTGAACAAGTAAGCTCCATTTTCATATCTCACAAAAGAAAATATTTTAAAAAGGGGGGAATTCAGGAAATGCCTCAGCTGTTAAGAACAATGACTAATTTTCCAAAGGACCTGTGTTTGATTTCAGCAACAACTTGTTCACTCACAACCATCTTTAACTCCCAATAAGGAATCTGATATCCTCTGAAGTATTTTGTGAGCATTGCATTCATCCAGAGGAAGATTATAACATCCAGGAAGAAGAGTCCTGGGTGAACAGCCAGCAGAATCAAAGTATATATACTGCAAAGACACCTCTAATCTATGCTCATCACAAATCAAAGACAATTGTTAAATGATGGAGTCAACACAGACGAACTGATTAACACATACATTAACAGACTAATCAGCACAGATTAATGAATAAATACAATATGGCACATGAATTGTTGGGGTTGGTTTCAACTGAGAAAAATAAACATGATGTCATTTTCAAGAAAATCCAAGGGAGTGGGAATTATATCAGGTGCAATAAGACAAAAAACAATTCACAGAATCCAGAAGTTTTAACAAGATATAGAAGTAAAACAGACTCTACTTAACAGGAGTGGGGGCACATGGAGACTGCTCAGGGTCAAGAGAGGGTGACAAAGGAATGAGTATAAACTCTATAGGATTCATGAACATGTGAAAATGCCACAGGGAAATATGTTAATTTTCAAAAAAATATGTTTTAAAGTTGAAATAACTATACTGTTCTTCACTATTTTTCTGCATAATTAGCCATGCTCTAAACATATTTGCATTTTCTTTTTTAAAAATAAATTTATTTATTTATTGCTTCAGGATACATCTCCATCATAGTGTCCTCTTTCCACCCTTCCCAGTCCCACCCTCCCATCCTCTACACCCTAACCCTTCCATCCCATTCCCTGGAGTGGAGTGTCCCTACATAACAGTCCCCCACCCCATTTCAGCAGTCATATGAGGGCCAAGAGCCTCCTCATACACTGGGGGCCTACAAGGCAGTACCTACAAGGAAAAGTGTCTCATTGACAGGGAGACAAAGCAAACAAACAAACAAACAAAAAGTCTATGTCCACATTCCCTTTGGTGCATTGTTTGTACTATAGGTATCCTGTATTATATGGCTAACATCCTACTATAAGTAAATAGATGCCATGTGCATCCTTCTGAGTCTGGGTTAGTTCACTCAGGATGAGCTTCTCTAGTTCCATCTATTTAGTTTCAAATTGCATGATTTCCTTGATCTGAGAGCTGAGTACTATTCCACCTTGTAGATGTACCACAGTTTTTTAATCCATTCTTCTGTTGAGGGACATCTAGGCTGTTGCCAGTTTCTAGCTATTACAAATAAGGCTACAATGAACATAGATGAGGAAAGTTCCTTGTGATTAGAGGAGGAGTCATTTGAATGTATACCCAGAAGCTTTGTGGCTGGGTCCCAAGGCAGAGCTATTCCAAGTTTTCTAAGATATCACCAGACTGACCTCCATAGTGATTGCAAAACCCTGCACTCCCACCAGCAATGGAGGAGGGTTCCCCTTTCTCCACAACCTCACCAGCATGTGCTGTCATTTGAGCTTTTGACCTTACCCATTCTGACAGGTGTCAGATGGAATCTTAGAGTCATCTTGAGTTGCATTTCTCTGATGATTAATGATGCTGAGCATTTCTTCAGGTGTCTCTCAGCCTTTAGGAATTCCTCTTTTGTGAATTCTCTGTTTAGCCATTTTTCCCCTTTTTTAATTGGATTATATGGTTTCTTGACATTTAATTTCTTGAGTTCTTTGTAGATTTTGGATATTAGCCCTTTGTCAGATGTGGGGTTGGTGAAGATATTTTCCCAATGTGTAGGCTGCCATTTTGTTTGAATGACAGTGTTTTTTGCCTTACAGAAGATTTGAGTTTCATGAGGTCCCATTTATTGATTATTGGTCTTAGGTCCTGAGCTGCTGGTGTTCTGTTCAGGAAATTATCACCTGTGCCAATGAGTTCGAGGATTTTTCTCACTTTCTGTTCTAGTAGATTTAGTGTGACTGGGTTTATGTTAAGGTATTTAATACTCTTGGACTTAAGTTTTGTACAAGGTAATAAGTATGGGTCTAATTTCATTCTTTTACAAGTGGACATCCAGTTGGTCCAGGACCATTTGTTGAAGATGCTGTCCTTTTTCAATTGTGGGATTTGGTTTCTTTGTCAAAAATTAGGTGACTATAGGTGTGTGGATTCATTTCTGGGGCATCAATTCAATTCCATTGATGTACTGGTTTGTTTCTATACCAGTGCCATGCTGTTTTTACTACAGCTTGAAATCTGCGATGGTGATATCTGCAGATGGTTTTTTTATTGTACAGAATTGATTTAGCTATTCTGGGTTTTTTGTTGTTCCATATAAAATTGAGAATCGCTTTTTCCAGGTCTATAAAGAATTGTGTTGGTATTTTAATAGGAATTGTATTGAATATATATATTGCTTTTGGTAGGATGGCCATTTTTATTATGTTGATCCTACCTATCCATGAGCATGGGAGATCTTTCCATCTTCTCACGGCCTCTTCAATTTCTTTCTTTAAGGGCTTGAAATTCTTGCTGTGCAGGTCCTTTACTTCCTTGGTTAGACTTACCCCTAGTTATTTTATATCGTTTGTGGCTATTGTAAAGGGTGTTGTTTCCCTGATTTCTTTCTCAGCCCATTTATTTGTTGTATAAAGAAGGGTTTCTGTTTTTTTTTGAATTAATTTTGTATCCAGCAACCTTGCTGAAGGTGTTTATCAGCTCTAAGAGTTCTCTGGTGGAATTTTTGGGGTCGCTTATATATATTATCATATTGTCTGCAAATAGGGATAATTTGACTTCTTCCTTTCCAATTTGTATCCCCTTGATCTCCTTTAGTGTTCTTATTGTTCTATCAAAAACTTCAAGTACTATATTGAAGAGATATGGCAAAAGTTGGCATCCTTGTCACTGAGTTTAGAGGAAATGTTTCAAGTTTCTCTCCATTTAATTTGATGCTGGCTACTAGCTTGCTGTATATTGCCTTTATTATTTGAGATATGGTCCTTGTATGCCCATTCTCTCCAGATCTTTTAGCATGAAGAGATGTTGGATTTTATCTAATGTTTTCCCGCATCTGGCAAGATAATCATGTGGTTTTTTTCTTTCATCTAATTTATATGGTGAATTAGGTTGATGGATTTTCTTATGTTGAACCATCCCTGCATTCGTGGGATGCAGCCTACTTGATCATGCTGTATGATATTTTTGATGTGTTCTTGGATTCAGTTTGCTAGTATTTTATTAAGTATTTTGGCATCTATGTTCATGAGGGAGATTGGTCTGAAGTTCTCTCTCTTTGTTGGGTCTTTGTGTGGTTTAGGAATCAGGGTGACTGTGGCCCCATAGAATGAGTTTGGCAGTGTTCTTTCTGATTCTATTTTGTGAAGGAGTTTGAAGATTATTGGTATTAGCTCTTCTTTGAAGGTCTGGTAGGATTCTGTGCTGAAACCATCTGGCCCTGGTAATTTTTTTTGATTGGGAGATTTTTAATGACTGTTTCTATTTCCCTAGAGGTTATAGGACTGTTTAATCTGTTAACCTGATCTTGGTTTAGCTTCGGTAGGTAGAATCTATCAAGAAAATTGTCCATTTCGCTTAAGTTTTCATATTTGGTGGAGTATGGATTTTTTATGTAGGAACTAAATATTCTCTGGATTTCCTCAATATCTGTTGTTTTTTCTTCCTTTTCATTTCTGATTTTATTGATTTGGGTTTTTTTCCCTCTGTCTTTTAGTTAATTTGGCTAAGGGTTTGTCTATTTTTTTTTTTTTTTCTGGAAGAACCAACTCTTGGCTTCATTGATTCTTTGTATCGTTTTTTTTTTGTTTCTAAGTTGTTGATTTCAGCTCTAAACTTGATGATTTCCTGCCTCTGCTCCTCTTGCAAGTGTTTGCTTCTTTTTTTCCAATTCATCCAGTTTAGCTGTTAATTTGCTAATATGAGCCGTCACAATTTTCTTTTTGAAGGCACTTAGTGCTATGAACTTTCCGTGTAGCACAGCTTTAATTGTGTCCCATAGGTTGGATATATTGTGCCTTCATTTTTGTTGGATTTTAAGAAGTCTTTGATTTCCTTCTTTATTTCTTCCCTGACCCAGTAGTCATCTAGTAAAGAGTTGCTCAATTTCCATGTGTGTGTAGGCTTTCTGTTGATTCTGTTCCATTGAAGTCCAGCTTTATTTCATGGTGGTCTGATAAGATACAAGGGGTTATTTCAATTTTCTTGTATCTGTGGGGCTATCTTTGTGTCTGACTATATGGTTGATTTTGGAGAGGGTTCCATGTGGTGCTGAGAAGAAGGTGTATTCTTTTGTGTTTGGGTGAAACCTTCTGTAGATATCTGTTAGGTCCATTTGGTTCATAAGCTCTGTTAGACTCATTATTTCTCTGTTTGCTTTCTGTCTTGATGATCTGTCCATTGTTGTGAGTGGGATGTTGATGTCTCCCACTACTAATGTGTGGGGATTGATGTGCAATTTAAGTTTTAGAAGAGTTTCTTTTACAAATGTATTTGCCTTTGTGTTTGGGAGAGAGATGTTCAATATTGAGATGTCCTCGTGATGAATATTTCTTTTAACGAACATGTAGTGCCCTTCTCTGTCTTTTTTATTGACTTCAGTTGGAAGTTTATTTTGGTTGATATTAGGATGGCTACTCCAGCTTGCTTTCTGGCTTCATTGGCTTGGAAAACCTTTTCCCAACCCTCTACTCTAAGATAGTTCTATCTTTGTTAGTGAGATGTGTTTTTTGTATGCAGCAAATTGATGGGTCTTATTTATGGATCCAATCTGTAAGCCTGTGACTTTTTATTGGGGAGTTGAGTCCATTGATGTTAATGGATATTAGTGACCAGAGGCTGTTATTTCCCATTATTTTGCTGCAGGTGGTGGTTCTGTGTATCTTTTGGTTTAGTTGCTGTGAAGTTTTCTATTTCCTCTGTTTTCTTGGGTGTAGTTATCTTCTCTGGTTTTGAATTTTCCTTCTAGGCTTCTGTAGGGCTGGGTTTGTGGGTAGATATTGTTTAAATTTAATTTTGTCATGGAATATCTTATTTTCTCCATCTATGCTGATAGAGATTTTTGCTGGGTATAGTAGTCTGGCTGAGCACCTATGTTCTCTCTGGCCTTGTCAGACATTTGTCCATGCCCTTCTAGCTTTTAGAGTTTCTGAGGAGAAGTCAGGTGAAATTCTGGGTCTTCCATTATATGTTACTTGACCTTATTCTCTTACAGCTTTTAATAATTTTTCTTTGTTCTGTACATTTGGAGTTTCAATTATTATGTGGCGAGTGGAGTTTCTTTTCTGATCTAATCTGTTTGGTGTTCTGTAAGCCTCTTGGATTTTTATTGGTATCTATTTCTTTAGGTTTGGGAAGTTTTCTTCTATGATTTTGTTGAAGATATTTCCTGGACCTTGGAGTTGGGAGTCTTCTCTTTCCTCTATGCCTATTATTCTTAGGATCTGTCTTTTCATTGAGTCCTTGATTTCCTCTATGTTTTGGGTGAGAACTTTTTTAGTTTTCTCATTTTCTTTTGATGTTGTACTGATTTCTTCCATTGAATCTTCCATGCCTGAGATCCTGTCTTCCATCTCTGGTATCCTATTTTTGATACACAAGTCTGTATTTCCTGTTGTCTTCCCTATATTTGCATATTCATTCATGTCAAATCATATCCATCTAATTATATATGTGATATATATATATATATCATTGTATACTCATATGTGCACACACACCTTTGTATATATACATTACACATATGGATAAGTGAAATTTGCTTACATAGTTATGTCACTGAATTTTTATAAAATTAGTCATCAGAAAGATAATGAGGAAAAGAGGGTAAAAAATTGGCAATCTCACAGTTACAAGCTAAAATTCCTAGTGTCTGGGTGGTGGCTAGAAAGGATTGTCTTCTCAATGAACACTGGAAAACCTCAAAAAGCTTCCTTTTAACTTATTAAAAGTCATCTGATTAGTAACTTTATACACATCTGTGAAATTGTGCCACAATGACATTTATATTGTTTGATTAAACAATCAGGAGAAAGAATGAATATATTTCAAGAGTTGCCACAGCTTTCTTTCCTTTTACCAATTTTCCTGAGTAAACATCTCTTTAAAGACTTCCATCATGAGATTATATCATCCAGAACATTCTCAAACCAAGCTTCAGCTTAGTTATTTTCACTAATAAAAAGCATCTCAAGGGCACTATTGTTTTGCGTGCTATTAGTACTTGCTCTTTTATCAGACTTATTATCCTGCTACTTAAAACTTACTATCATTATCAGTTGCTTTGTATATAAAGCTATGGATGTGATGAATCTTCTACAGATGAATATTTCTGGTCATTTCTGTTACTGCCACCAATTTGTCAATGTTCACTGTGTGCACATGTCATTTCTTAGGCACACCAATTTACTTGTAAAACACACTAATAAAAATGGAAATATTGACTTAAATTAAACATTCATTTAAAAATCATGTCAAATCTCATTAATTTCTCTTCAGAGAGGATACACAGCTTTGCTCCCCACAACCATCTAGATATTTATTAAGCTCAGATGATCTTCAATCATCTCACTGCCTACTTTCCCCAGTGAAGTCTAACCCTCTTTTTGACTGAGCAGAAACTATGTCTCCTATCTATGGGCACTGACATAAATCTACACCTTTGCCTTCTAATGTATATCCCAAGTTATTATTGCATGTATTGAGTTCAAGATGGTGTTTCCAAAGTAGGAGTTCCAATATGCTGTAAACCTCCAGGCAGTCACAGAAACCTGCACTGGAGACTCCACACTGAAGTTAAAGCCTACCTTGTATTACATGTTGTTAAGTTTTACCTTAAATTCTTCATTAAATCATATGTTTTCATCTCTATAATTTTTAATGCCACCTATGCCTTACATAACAACTTTAAACTCTTTAAGGAAAATTTAACTGACACTAGAAATTTGAGCTTGTAACTGTGAGATTGCCAATTTTTCCTCTCTTTTTCCTCACTATCTTTCTGATGACTGATTTTTTTTTTAAATTCGGTGACATTACTATGTAAGCAAATTTCACTTAATCTATATGTGTAATGTATATATACAAAGGTGTGTGTGCATATATGAGTATATAATAAATAGGAATATTCTAATTAAAGAAATGATTGCATAGCCAATGGTGAATAAAACTCAATTGGTAATTGTAAATGGTTGAAAGATTTTGATCTTTAAATGTGAGGGGAGTAACAAACAGGCCCTGGAGAAAAAATATCTGCATATGTGCTTGTGCCTTTCATTCTTCATTAAACACTAGAACCTATAACTGATCTTAGTTTAGCAGCTTTATCTTTTCATTCTAAACTCAAAGCTCAACTAATGAGATGACCTCTGTTGAGTGAGTTACTAAGAAAGGTTATTTAAAACTTAAAAAATGTCAGTCACCTTGAGGAGAGCATGTACTGGCTTGGATGCTTTGAGTTCAGAGATCTACAAGCTGTTTGAAAACACAGGGAATAGAATAAGTATAAAACTGTCCACATCAAACAAAAGCTGTCCGCATCTTTTGTGCCCAGCTTGATCCTTTGTAGTATCAAAGAAATCCTTTCCCTCGTGGACAAAATAACTCCATAGAAATCAATAAAAGAGAGACACAGGGAAGAGAGTTTGTAAGAGTCAGATGAATAGTGCAAAAAATGAGAAAGAGTTGG
The DNA here is from genome assembly GCA_907164525.1 of Lophiomys imhausi. Lineage (NCBI taxonomy): Eukaryota > Metazoa > Chordata > Mammalia > Rodentia > Muridae > Lophiomys > Lophiomys imhausi. Next base: position 7,071,675 of record CAJQZJ010012348.1, on the reverse strand, counting down.
AGGAATTATAGAGAGAGAATGACAGAGGCCTGAATAGAGTCTAGCTATGGAGTGTATGAGTGAGAATAGTAGACAAAGCAAAGGGAATACTAGTGTGATTCGAAAATGTGACTGAAAAAAATGTAGCAGAGGAGGGAGCATAACAAATTCATCCATTAGTCCATATGATATATGTATTCTGAGTATATATTGCCAGTACATGGCCATAAGAACAAAACCTCCCTAAATCCAGGAACTTCACTCACCTTACCATATGCCTTTTCTTGGTCTTTAACATCTCCTGACACTGCTCCTAGCCATAGAAACATAGTTCTGAATAGATATGTCACCTGCTACAATTGGTTTAAAAAGAAGTGCAAGTGAATCAAGACATTCTAAGGTACTGTAATATGCTATGAAATTAATGTACTTGTTTAATTATTTACTTGCAATGTTAGAGATTGAACTAAGTACATTTCTGACAATGTAATTTTTAAGATATTGTGCTTAATTTTGCCTTTCATAATTCATATTCTTTATAGTCATTCCATATCAACAAAATGCATTATGTTTATATTTGATCCATCTTGCAGATGAGTAAATCTTATACTGAAGGTTAGGTAAATTCCTCAAAAATTCATGAAATACGAACCTGTCTAAGACTCTCTCACTTCCAAGGGTATGCCTATAGAAGGACAGAGAAGAAGGAAGGAAAGAATGATAACATTACAACAGGTATTAAATGGGAAGTAGATGGGAGACTTGCAGTAAATGAAGATCAAAGAGAAAAATGGAGTGGAAGAGGGAACTCCTTAGAAAAGAATAGGTCAAGAAAGTAAAGAAAGCAAAGGACCAAATAAGGACTTGGAAGAATGACGGTGATGCTTGGAGAATGGATAGTCCTGCTGAGTTGATGGAGAGAGGAGGATCAGAAGTTCAAGACTATTCTTGGCTTCAAACTAAGTTGGCAGTCATCCTAGTTTACAGAAGAGGGGGCAGGGAGCAGTCAATCAGTGAGAATAGACATTAGTAAAAAGGACACTCATATATATGAAAATTGTGTGTGGCATGAAGGTCTAAATATTTGATGTAGAAGAAATTAATGGAAAGGGAGAGTGAGAGTAAGAAGAAGAGCTGACAAAAGCAAGAGAATCGTGGGGTCAAAAAGCAGCCATTAAAAGCTCCGCCTGGTGTTATAAACTGCCTCACTTCAGCACTTGATTTATACTCCTCTGGCTCGGGTCCTTACAAGGAAGCCGAGGTTCCCTCTATCCTATGGAGGTCCTCAGGCAGGGAATTAACAAGGAGACAAGAACCTGAACATTATTGGATTCTGCTAATCTGTCCAATAAAGTGCTGCATTTCCTGAAGGAAGGATTTTCCAGGAGCATGTTAGCAATCTGCTATGGAATGCCAAGGAGACAAAGAACTCAGGCAGTGAGGAGTCTCATAGAAAAATAGTGAGGAGGGCTGCTGCCTCCAGACTGAGGGAAATGCAGCATTTTTCACCACAAAAATCCTCAGATTGTATACTTAGGAAACTGAGCAAAAGAATAAGAGTTGCCATAGATCACATAGGAAATTGGCAGTAAAGTCCAGTCGTGACCTGGATATACAATGTGTTCTTTGTTGCCCCATATGTGAGGAGGAAGGAGAGCAGAGTCACAGGGACCACAGAAGCTTGGGAAGTTTATATAGATGTAAAAGGCCCAAATTGCTTTTCTGTAGGTTGCAGTAGCAGGAGCATCCATTGTCTCTAAGCACATCTTTTGGAGATTCCAGTTGCAAGAAACTACAGATTTAAACAGTACTGACTTGAGCAGGTGCTGCTATTTCTGTCCCACTCCCTGTCTATTTTCAATCATGAGATAGTGTGGGAAGGACTTGTGAAATGGCAGATCTGCAGCTCCTTCCATCCCCCAAGTCACTGCAGTCTTTTCTTCTGTAAACCATGTCTTCCACTCTGGCTCATTCCTGCAAACACAGGGTGTTATGGTCCCACCCACTGCAGGCTCTTGCCTGGGACACTCTCCTGGAAGTCTTGAATAGGCCACCTTGACTTGCTCAAAAATCTTGAATCTTACCTTGCATGAACCACTGTGAGGCTCCCATTTAAACAGACATAAATAAGCTGCCTGTGTCAGCAAATGAATAACTGAATGAATGAACAAATGACGAGCACTTCTTGATTCACAAGTGAAAAAACTTAGGAACAATAGGTAAAATGATTTTCTAATTTAAAGCAAATGAATTGCAGCATTAAAACTAGGTTTAAGTCCTTTGAACTCCAAGGACAATGATAGAGAATGGAGACCACCTAATACAGTTGTGCCATGGGAAGTACTGAAGGCAGTGTTTGATCTCAGTTCTTCCAGTTCCACTTATGTCAGTGAGTTTGGAAGTAAATCAAACAGATCTAGAAATGAGATCAGCCCAGAGATAGAAAGTAACATAGGACTTGGAGTCTTGGATAAACCAAAAGAGTTCATGAGGTGAGATAGGGCAAAGCAAGGGGTGCAGTGGGAGCTGGCAATCACACAGTACACGGTATGCTAGTATAGGATATAAGAAAGTCAACCTGGAAAATCACCAACCTGAACTTCTAAAAAAAGATAAGACAGGTATCAACGATGAGAAATGGGACAGGAGGATGAAAAGGAAACAAAAAGAGCAAGATGCCAACTTCCTCTAGTATCAAGGAATCACACACACACAAGGAATACCAATGAGACTAACAACATGGGCATGAGGCAACAACAGCAAAAGGCTTGGAAGGAAGGCATTCAGCAAGAGCGTTGCTAAGTGCTATTGGAGGAGGTACCTACACACACATACTGCTTAAGTGGATGAGGAGAGAGCACTCTAGTGGGCTGATCCACTTTCCTGATCCAACAGGAATAGAGACAGTGGTTCTCTAACTTATTTATCTCTGAGTCTGACTCAGAGATAGGTGCTTCAATGAAATAATTTCTCAGAAAAAAAGGAAATATTTTGGAAACTGACCTGACTAGAAAAGAGGTAATGAGTAATTGCAGAATTGCAAATGATCTCTGTTTGTTTCCCCAGAGCAGCTGTACAAAAACGAACTCCATGCCTGAGAAGCCCCATCTTGTGTCCTGTTTCCTAGGACACAAGACCATGTGCAGTACAAGCACCACTAAGGAAGCATGCTCCAAATCCAGATTCCAGTTCCATCAGCAATTTCTGCCTCCCAGCCTCAGTCTCCCCTTTTAGATATAGCAACAACACTACATAGATCGTGTGGTCTCTCCACATATTATCTTTTTCTCTCTGTGTGTATATATAGTGTTTTGTAAATATTTACAAAAAATTTATCTTGTCTTCCTGCTGTGGGAAATCATTGGCTATAAAAAAAATCACTTGTCATTTAGTTGCCATGACCTGAGTGGAAAGAAAGAGCTCCTTCAAACACAGAGCCAGGAGCCTCTGGGAGGAACCAATTTTGAAATGTGTTTATAATTGCCTGGTAATCAGTCAGACTTCAAGATCCTTTGCAACTAAGCACTGTGATAGGGGAAGATGCTGGGACCTTTTCAGTTTCAGTCCCTTGCACATCTCTCTGCACATGCGTAGGTGGAATAGCTTTTTAAATTCAGGTCAAGTTAAGTGGTCTGTATGTGGAGAACTCCATATTTGGCTATAAGCAACTTGGAACATATTCACATTACATTTCGCCTTCGAACTTTGTGACTCAGGTCTGCTTCCCATTTCTTTGTAAACTCTCTTTCTACAAATGCCTTTCTGCACAAAGAGCATTTCTAAAAGGTTGAATATAGTGATTGGTGACACATACACATTTAATCTTCTCCAGTCTTTTCCTGTCTGTGGCTCCCCTCCATGCTTCTAGTCCTTAGAGCTTTATGCCTGTATCAAGAAAATGTTTTCATCTGTCTTGCTATTTTCTTTTCTGTCTTATAAATCCTTAAGGAAATGCAGTGTGAGTGAATTTAGTGAAAGGCTGGCTGGATGACTCAAGAGAGAATGAATTCTCTTAATCTGAAGAACAGTCTCAACACAGGGAAACAAATAGTGTCTTCCAGTCTGTCAATTTGATTATTAAGCATTTATAGAACTTTCCTCCTTTTCACTATACCAGCTACAAGCAGTTTAATTAGTTGTTTTTCACCTCAGACTTGTAAAGATAGATGATTCAATTTATTCAACCTTAGATTAAGAGCACATTTGAACTCAGACACTATGATAGGAAGTGAAGAGTAAACAGCTTGAAATCAAGAGTCCTGGGTGGACCTTTGGGTCTTCAGTTGTTATTTCATGTGACTTGATACAACCTATTTCATAATTCCAGGTTCATATCAACACAACTTTCATTCCCAAGACAATGAGAAAATACATCCCCTAAAATACAAGTTCTTATAAACAGAAAATAACTTATTTAGGATTCAATACCCATTGGGCATTCTCTCTGTGTGTGGGTTTTTTTTTCCTCATACTTCCACTAAGACTCATCACAGCCTTATAACAAACCTGGGAATTTTGGTCTTTATTATTATGGATACTCAGAGAGGGAAATATTAATATCACATCACAAAATACCTCGCAAAGGAAAGAAAGACTCTATGAAAATACAAAGTGCTGTTATTGGCATTTTCTTAGCATAACTCACAGTGAGTAATTTGGTGGAAATAAACAACCCAAAACAAATGGACTAAAGCAATAATCCCTTTAATATGTTCACAATGCCTTGGGTCAAAAAATTAAACTGGGCTTGGGATTGGATATGGTGCCCCTTGAATGCTTCCATAGTAAACTGCTGGTCTGATAGGCAGCTCTGTTTCTGTAGATGAGTTGTTCGTTGGTGTGATGAGAATGCCTGATACTTATTCATGTCACCATTCAACAGTTCATTTAGCCCCAATTTGTTTTTAAAAGGTGGCAGTAGGGTTCCCTAGGACCCTGACAAAATAGAACAGGCCCCAAGGGAGTAGGATTTAGACCCAACAGTCATTTCAACCCTGATATTTTTGTCCAGAGCAAACCCCAAAGATCAAATAGTTTCAAGTGGTAGAAGAATGAGTGAACATCTCCTAGTGGAAAAGGCTACAAAATCATATTGAGAACAGTGTAGATACAGGATCAACAGAGTCCCTTTGAAAAACTACCCTGCTCATCATACTAAAGCAAAGACAATGTCAATCACTGGCTTCTCTGTTTTGTAACCAAAAGCAAACCTTTGAAACTGCTTAGCTACGATATGAGTATTAATCGTTGAATCTCTGGCTTTTAGTACTTAAAACCATATTTTGAATGGGTAAAGGAATGTTGACACAACATTCCCCTTACATAAATATCATGACATAGTGGCAAAAGAAGACCTTCTTAAGTGATTCCATGAGTGTTTGAAAGAAATGCTGCTCTCTGCCAAAGCTTATGTCATACACTTTCCACTTAAGGAAGGCATTTTAATGGACATGCTAACTAGTCATTCATCTCAAGTTTCCAAGTTCTACTCAAGCACAAAGTGAGGGCATCAGAAAGCTGATCACTCTAAAACATTTTATCAGTTCCAAACCAAATTGCCTGCCTTGAGTTATGATTTAATGTCACCACCTCTGCCTTTATAGAAGCCCAGTTTATGACTTATCCAGAGAAGAGCATTTATCTTTTTAAATTTATTTTTATTTTTTTATTCTAGTTGTAAAGTGCAGTGAATGTTGTTGCCTGACCCCCTCCTCCTTAATATGTGTGTGCAATATTTAACCCAAATATATTTGGGTTAAAGTCCAGAAAGAATTTTCTGTCTTGATGTATTTGTATATTTTCTAATATTGTATAATTCAAAGTGGCCCAGCTGGCAGAAAATAAACTAATTGTCCCTCTACTATAATCTTCTCAACTCAAGTGCCCAAAAGTGCCAATTCTGTCTGCCTTTTTACCACTAAATGCCTTTTCAAATAACCCTCCATGTTATTTATTCTACTTGTTTTAACTGCCAAGTCACCTTTAGCCATTTCAGTAAAAGTCAAAAGACATGTTTTTAAAATCATTTCTAAGTGAACTAATGTCCCAGAGAGATGTTTCCATAATTATAAGTTTGAGTCTGAAAGCTTAGCCCTTTTGATGCTATTTTTATCAGTCACTATACAAGGCCTATGCTAAACTGCCTCAATACTGATAGTGGGCACTCAGGTTTGCTCTTTGGTCCTAATAATTTTGCATTCTTGACCTATGGTTATCTACATTGAAGAGTCTTTCTACTCAATGATGTTTTGTTCCTATAACAATGGAAATCTTTTTTTCCACACATGGGGATATGATGTTTACTAGAATTATTAATTATATTTAATAATACACAATTTGGATGGAAATTTAAAGGGCTGTTAAACTTAGGTAGCTACTAATTAACTTTCCTGTCAGTAGTCTTCGATTTGGATCCAAGATCTAAAATACTTTTTGTTTGTTTGTTTGTCAAAAAAGTCAGTCATTCTTGGGTTACTATGGGTTTAAATTAAGAATGATAAGCATCAAAGAATAGGAAGTTTATGTGTAGGGCCTGCTGTTTTTCTCACAGGCTTGAAACGAAATGCCTTTCTTAAATGGTAGAAGAAGTATGTGGTTTGCACCTTTCCCAGTGCGAGAGAGAAAATGGCAGTTAATTGGTCACTTTAACCAAAAGATCTCAGTCATCCTAGTTGGAAGAAATTGCTTTTTGTAAAAACTAGTTATAAAATTAATTTTTTAAATGGCATGAAAGAGACAGTAAATGAGACATTGCTTTGTGGTTAAAATATAGAAACATATTCCTTGTGTCTATCTTTAGAATTGTTTCTGTGCCATTGTATGTACTAACACCCTTCTAGTTCACTAAGCAAACAGTAAACCTATTCAAGAAGATTTTCTGCATGGAGGTTCTTTCCACTCTTGATTGGTTCAGTGAAAGTCCCCAAACCTTTTTATATATTATTCCAGTTGCCAAATTCTAAATATTGTCTTCAGCTCTACAGTTATACTTAGTCTGCTTTGAGTTTTGCCTGAAAGAAGCAAAAGGCATTTCTCTCTCTCTCTCTCTTTCTCTCTCTCTCGTCCAGTGGCATCATCTCTTTCCCATTTTTGAGCTATTCATGCAGGAGAAAGAGTAATGAAAGGAAGAAATAAAAATATAGGCAAAAGCATTCAAATAAATCATTCTTACTGTGGTACATCTACACGATGGAATACTACTCAGCCATCAGAAACAACTAAGTCATGCAGTTTGCAGCCAAATGGATGAAACTAGAGAAGCTCATCCTGAGCGAACTAACCCAGACTCAGAAGGATGCACATAGCATGTATTCACTTACAGTCGGATTTTAGCCATAAGTACAGGATAACTATACTACAACCAATGCACCAAAGGGAACAGGAACATAGACTTTTTTCCTGTCAATGAGACACTTTGCCTTAGTGGTGCTGCCTTGTAGGCCCCCAGTGTATGAGGAGACTCTTGGCCCTCATATGACTGCTGAACTGGGGTAGGGGACTGATATGTAGCGACACTCTGCTCCAGAGGAGTTGGAATGGAAGGGATAGGGTGGGAGGGCAGTACTGGGAGGGGTGGAAAGAGGACACTATGATGGAGATGTAACCTGAAGTAATAAATAAATATTTAAAAAATCATTCTTACTTCACCACAAGCTAATAGAAACAGAAAACTCAACATTATAATAATAATTGTGGTGGTGATTATAATAATGTTGACAATGATGATGATCATACCAATGGTGATTTTAGCATCCATGAACTAGCTACAACTACCACCCAAAATCAATGACAAAGTCATGACAAGAAAAATTATGGAAGATATCAGAGCCTATACATGAGACCAGAGTAAAAACAATAAGAACTAGTGTTTTATTCATAACCTATAGTCTTGTGTCCTAGACTTGGTTAACCACTTTTAGTTCTTTGAACTTCATTTCCTTGATTCTAAAACTGGAAGCTTGGAACAGCATGGTCCTGATGGTCACAGTCAAGTCTGTATGGATCCTATCCATAAGTTTTAAAAATAACGACCATGTGTTTTGTGTGACCTGGCTTGTTAGATCCACATAGCATGACACAGATTTGTGTGAAGTTATTCTTTCTTTGCTACCTTTAATGAGACATGCTTCATATTTCTTTAATTCTCTAAGGGCCTCTATATTTCTTATGTTCATCTGATTTACAGCAACTGCTAAACATACTGGCCAGAAGAAAATGGCTCTTTTCAAAGAGCATGACAGGAAATTCTTGAGAAATGCATTTTGGAAAAATCACTATCTGCTTGGTGTTTAATCATAACATTTGCTTCTTTAAATTACAAATAACTGTGGATGATTATGTGTGATGTTTATTTATCAAATAGAAGTAAAGATTTCTATTAAAACGTGGAAACTGAGCACATATAGCATCTTCCTGAAAAATATGCCTGTGTTTTTTTCAGCTCTAGACCATGCCTGAACCTCCGAGGCAGGAAACATGATTATTTTTTAACATTTTATCTTCAGCTTGACTGATGCTGGATTCCCAATATTTGTGAAAATGAACTGAATCCCTCTTATCTGTTTCCTAAGTGAAAGCCTATTTGAAAAATAAGGACACTCTATTTATCTGAAGCTGGGGATGGAGGAGCAGAAAAGATCCTTAATCCTGGGCAGTTCTTTTTCTTGGATTTTTTCTCTCAAATGCATTTAGAGAAGGATTTTTTTCTGCAGCTATCAAGTTGAAAGGAAACTCTGTGAAATCTTTAACAAATAATAATTTTACACTATACAGTATACAGGGTGAGTGGTAATGGAGAGTTGAACAATAAATTAAGTATGAAATGTATTTGGAAGTAGTAGAACCCCAGGCATCAGGTGCATGTATGTCATATTAGAAGAGAGACAAGCAGATGGAGGCAGATATAATATTTATCAAATAAATAGCTACTATTGACAAACAGAGATTGAGAGAGGTAGACAACTCAGAAATGTCATTTTTTGCTTATAGAAATAAAGGCTACCTATTTTTCCCTTCTTTACTAATACATATAAGTTCTGATTATAATTCACAAAGCAGGCACTAACTAAAATAAGTACTTAGTACAAGAGTCATAAACCAGTATTGACGCAGCCTCAAAATTTGTCCAGATGTGGTAGCATTCTCAGGAGGCACACGTGCGCGCGCGCACACACACACACACACACACACACACACACACACACACACACACACAATCACAAGTTTGGTTTGAGGCAAGCCAGGCTACGTAACCATTCAGACTAGCCAAAGCTACAGTATAAGACTTTGTCTGAAACAGACAAACAAATAAATAAACAATAGAATTACATGGCTTGATCTAAAACTATGTTCAGCTTATTTTAATTCCAGAAAATGAGGTGATTTTGATGTATTTTATTGTTGAGTTTTTAGATTTTTTATTTTTCAGCTTGTTTGTGCACTTTTAATTTCCTGTAAGATACCAGACAATAATGGTCTAAAAAGAATATTCTTAAAAAATAATATGATGAAAGTAATATTTGAGTTATATTCTCATCAACATACAGAGAGCCTGAGATATCTAATTAAACTCCTAGGAATCTACAAATTTGCAGATTATTGAGAGAAAGAAAATCTAGAAATGGTCAAGAAATTCCAAACCCACATTTTTCTGAAAGAACTGGAGAGAAGACCCCAGATTGGGCCAAAACTTAAGAACATCAGTATTGTATTGGGCTGATTCAGGAGAAAGATACATGGGATGATATCTACACATAGTGTTTACTAGAGAATATGACAGAAGCTAGCCCAAGAGTATCAAAACCAATGCATTAAGATAATATTTCAAGTAGAAAATTTATTTCACATTTGTAGGTGAGAAAAAAAAATAGGCAAGACTTGGTCCAGTAGTTTGCCAAAAGCTATTCTACTAGTAAGGATCAGATCTAAGTTCTGAAACTTCTACTCACTGTCTATACTGTGCATGACCTTACATCCTGTCTGTTACATCTACTATCTTGAGTGTTGACAGACCTTTAAAAAACATTCAATGAAACTCATTGAGTATCCACCATCACACACAAGAAATACAACTAGAGGCAACACATGGTTTCTGACTTGAGAAATCAGACTTTCATACTAACAAATGTAATGACATTGGGCCTGTTGGTTACATTCATGTATATCTAGGGGGTGGAGTCAACAAATAAGTTCTGAAGCTAAATAGACTGAAATAGAGTTTGAATAAATGTAATATACAATGAAGTGAAACTCCAGGATATATTTTGCACCCCTTGGCCTCTATGACCTCAGTCATATCACAAATATAAAAGTTCCTGTCTTATTGAGTTTTAGTAATGATTAAATGAGATAGCCTATTGAAGATAGACCAATTTTATAGATGTCACTAAATCATCATCAAACACATGGCTGAAAAAAATGTTTTAACTAACTCAAGACATCCTACTACAAAGAAATGGAAGCTAGGTTCTCTCTCTCTCTCTCTCTCTCTCTCTCTCACACACACACACACACACACACACACACACACACACACACACACACAACTATGAACTTTTCCAGCACCAAATAATCCCTGAATTGTTGAGTGCTTCTTATTCGAAACAAATTCTTTGTACTTCCTGGGATTGACTTACTAAAGTAATCATCAACTCATTCGTAAGGATTAGGGGTATCCTGTAAAAAAGAATGAGAGCAAAGAAGTGTGTGTGTGTGTGTGTGTGTGTGTGCGCGCGTGCTCATATCTAACAAATATTTGTATCTTGAAGAGACATGGGAAGTAAAGGAAGAGATTGAACCAGAAAAATTATAAAACTATTTGCTGGTTCCATACTAGTAACTGAGTGGCAAAAATAAATGACATTGGAAGTCTTCCTGAAATAATTTACTATGTAACTCACAAGAAAAGATATAAAAATGAAGAGGAGGAGAAGAAGACGATACAGAATCTGGACACATCTGCTGGATGAATGCTTGAAATGAGATGATGACAGTCAGGGAAGAAAGCTGACAGAAATACAAAAAGCTCATGGCTATGGGTCCAAAACCTTGGTTTATTTCTATGTTTTGCTTAAATGAGATGACCATTACTTCCATTTTCCCAATGTAAAACTTTGGCCGAGAAGTCAAAGATCTTTCCATGCATCTGGATGAGAATCAGTATTTGAATCCAAACCCAGTATCCTGGCTCCAGACTCTGCAACCCAATCTTAGTGTGCACCACAGTTACCACACAACATGCTTCCCTATATCACATTCCCTCCATAGCAAATTTACAGTTGATAGGAATATCATTTCAGCAAAAAAAAATTCAAGAAATTCATTTTGGCAAATAGAAACTAAAATGCAAGAACATAAGTTATTTGCACTTATATAGTCAGAATTTATTTGATAATTTTAACTGCATGCTAATTCATAAAATGAACAGAAAATGAGTCAGGTCTTGATTTTCTAACAGTAATTTTTCTGACAAAATTGTGTGATCAAATGAAATGAAATCATTCACTTCGCATTTAACTTTCATATCATGATTAGGAGGAAAGGTAATTTTTGTAAAAATATTTGAGAGATTCATCATTTTTCCCCTGAGGCATCTCTTAATCCTTTGATATTCAAATATTTCTCTTTTGAAGTTTCTGATCATCTTCCATGTTGATTTTCCCTTTTTCAATTGTTAATTGGTCTAACTCAGGCAAATTCTCATTTGCCAATGGCATTAACTGTGATTCCGGGAAACCATAGCATGACTTTCAACAACTTTATGATACTAACCAGCTTTCAAAGGACTGGAATCTTATTTTTCAGGAGATATGTATTGTTTTCTCATTATTATCTGAGTACTCAAAATATTTTCTGAAATCATTGACAGCCTAAACAACAGCAGAAAAAAATTATTTTGACAAGAAGGGAAGAAATGAGGTAGACACCTTGGCAGAATAATTTTATAACTGTGTTTTATTGAATATTTTTTGCAATGAAGACATTGGTGCAAATAAAATTATCTGAACTCAAGTAATGAGATTCATGTAATAATTATCCACAATATACAAATAATTTGAAATTCGTAAGGGCCCCAAAGCTGCCAAAGCAAGGACTAAGACATGTAACTGCTCAGTTTCAGTAGAAAGGAAGCAGGGGAAAACATTTATAAGTAGAATTATATTTTACAGGTTATTTTGTATATGCACTATAGTTCCTGTAATATAGTATACTAGACGTCCTACTTGGCTTATTATTGCTATGATAAAACTACCATGACTAAGAGAAACTTGGGGAGGAAAGCGTTTATTTGGTTTACACATTTCATTTATAGTCTATCCTTGATCAAAATCAGGGAAGGGACTTAAGTTCAGCAGAACCTTGAGGCAGGAATTGAAGCAGAGAGCTTGTAAGAAGGCTGTTTACTGACTTGCTCTCATGGCTTGCTCAGCCTGATTTGTTATATAACCCAGGACTATTTGTCAAGGGGTGATGCTAACATAATGGGCTAGGCACTCCCACATCAATCGTTAATCAAGGGAACATCCCCATAGACATGCTTACAAGCCAATTTGTTTGAGGCACTGACTAAATCAAGGTTCTCTCTTCATAGATGACCCTCTGTTGTACTAATCTGACATTAAACCTAACTAGAACAACATATTTATGTGCTAAATTACTGTCCTCCAGATGTCAATGATTCCATGTTGTATGCTTTGTGGAGATGGTGATTTCTTGTAGAATGTTATATAATGGAATTTCAATGACTTGTTGGAACTTCCATTATCTTGAGTGAATAGAGGATTTCTGAAATATACTATCTTCGGGGGAAAGAGGAAGTTTTTATTGAATTATCTATGGCTTTCTGATAGATCAGGAGACTGACACTTTCATGAAGAATTTTTGAAGCACAGCATTGCTACTAAGTGGGTATAGTGGGTCTAGTCTGAGTATAGATTGTCTACTGAGTATTCAGTTAATTCCCGCTTGCTGGTGAAGAGAAGCAACATGAGTCTACTTTTCCTTGGAAGGAGCATAACACTGGAGGAGATTTTCAATCTCCTCTCTTATGTCCATTTCTCTTCTTCAAAGATGATTTGTGTACAAAGAACTGTTCATCTGTTGCATACCAAGATGCATTCCACATGTCTGTGTCTAGAAGAGTTTATAGCTGTTCAAACACGAATTACAAAGTTTCCTATATGTCAGGTGTTTCTTGAAGAAAAGAAATTAACTGATACATTTTTTTCCAGAGGACTCTTCCTTCAAATTACATCTTAGCTTGGAATCATTAAATCTCTCTACTCCCAACTCATGACTTAACACTGGTGAAGTTCACTTATGTTTGTTAATGATGTTTTAGATCTGGAGTTGTGAATAAATAATTAAGAACTTACTGATATTGCAAAGGAGATGAGTTCAGTCCAGCCCCCATGCTGTAGCTCATAACAACTCTTTGTAAATACAGTTCCAAGATATCTGATATTCTCTCTGGAAACCATGAGCACAATATGTGCATGCAGTACACGTGCATACATGCAGGAAAACATCCACACACATAAAATAAATTATAAATAATTCATTTTTTAAAGATTATTCTGTACTTGTTAGAAGCAGAAACATACACATACACACATGCACACACAGAGTCCCAGCTGCCATTTTCTGTGTCTGTTTTATATTCTTGACACTGTAGTAGAAATTTCTTGTGGTTTAGTCTATTCACACTTAGATCAACTCTGGTATGGAGATTTTTTTATATTTTTGGAGATTTTTTTTTAATTCTCACTTTATACCAAAAAAATTAAGGTTAAGCAGATTGGCTAATATATCTAAGTCACAGGAGGAATCAATAATGGAGAGCTAAAATTTGAAACCAGGTTCTCCCCAACTCATGTTTATAAAGTTTAATGTGTCTTGCAAAGCACGTTGAAATATATGAGAACATACATAATATATTTAATCTTTTAAGTATTTATATTATAAAAATTACTGAAATAAGGTAAAAAGAATATCCTACTAGTAATGTACTGGTGTAAGGATTCAGAGAAGTCTAACAGTACAGATTCTCAAAAATCAGAAGGGACATCAGATGACATTACACTGCACTTCACTTAATATCTATATTAATGGTAATCAGAAATGGGGATCTCTCAAGAGCTTATTTCAATTCTAAGATGTTAGGACATTGATTATTATAGGATATCACCTGATGATTCTCAAACGAGAATATTTATAACTCCAGGGTGTGCCAAGAATCTGTATCATGGGATAACAAACATTCCAAATCTATATTAAAAAGAAGGCACGTGTTGCTGGAAGTAGCATAATATTTGATTAGAATTTTAATATAAAACATAAGAATTCAAATGAATGTTTGACTTTTAGAATCTGTTTTGAGCTCTACTTCCTAAAATTCCTATGAATAAATGTGCATTCCCTTTAGTCATAAAATTTTCCCGGGAGTCGACAGATGACGAGCAAGCTCTCAGCTACCATCTGACTCAGATCATTCCTCTGCCCTTTCAGATTCACAGAAAGTACTTCAACATTTTCTGATGAGGTCTGCCTTTCCTCGGAGCTATAAGTACTAAACTTCTGTGGAAAGAGCCAATCTTTTACTAAATATGGTTTTCTGAAGAGGGTATGATCCTCTCTTTGTCCACTCAAGCTGTTGAAGCATATTATATCTGCTCAGTCAACTGGCTCATACTCACATTTAGGCCACTTATACTGGGACAACTCACTGTCCAATCCTATCTATAACTCATTCCACTGGCTTCCTAACACAAAGCAGTCTTCAAACAGGGCTCTGACTCAGAGAATATTTCTCCTTTCCTGGGACCTTGATCTCTTTTGTTGGCTACAGGAAGAATTTTGGACACTGTGGTATGTGCATAGAAACCCAAAACTGAGACATTCTAAAGCACTTGTCATTGCTTTTGAAGTGAGTATCTGCAGCACTCCTAAGCCAAATTTGGAATAACTTAACATTTCCGGCACTTCTGAAATGAGTCAGAGTTCCAATTCCATAGAAATCCCTGCTGCTTAATATTCTTAATATTTATGCAGCTTAATTTCTCTAAATAAATATCAGAGGTGATCAGCTGCCCACAAGCAGCATCCTGAATATTCTGAGGCTGTCTTTGCTCCAGTAGAGTAGCTGAAGTGTGAGAGACACTAATGTTTGAGATCATCAGTGGTGACATCTTAAAAAATGTTACGGTACAACTGAAAAAGTTAATAAATGAGGGGAACTCACATTCCAAAATTTCATACCCTCCATTAGAACTTTTTAGCTTATCCATAAACACAAACTCTGAATACTTTGAAGAAAAAACTTTATCCTGTCAATCGAACTCCTTCATAATATAGTCCTTGGGCTTTTTCCAGTCTTGCCCCCTCCTGCCTCTTAATACTCCAAATTATTCAGTTATTCAAAACATTAGCAAAGACTGTTTGTTTTCTCTGTCTTAACACTTTTTCTTAATTGTACAATTTTCCTATCTGCCCTTTCTGGCCCTGTTTAACTAAGAAGCAGCTTCAGAGACAAGTGGAGCCAGGTTTGAAATATTGTAATTACTGTTCACCTTAGGTAAACTATCTTTGAGTTTGTAAATTGAACTCAGCAATAATTATGTTATGTGAATGATCTGATTAACACATTAAATACAATTTTTAAAATTATTAATAATATACACGTCACAGTGTTGACACATGGGTATTTCTGCTATTGTTGGTAGTGTTTGACTAAGTTCTAACTTGCATGTCTCACTCTTTTTGTTTGTTTTTGTTTTTTTGTTGTTCTTTTAACATTTATTTATTTATTTATTTGTTCATTCAGGTTACATCTTGATCACAGCCCCCTCCAGCCTCCCCTCCAAGTACCATCCAACCACTCTCTCCCCTCTGTCCCTCCTATCCCTCTCTTCAGGTGAGGGAGCCCCACACATATTAAGCACCCTCAGTTCATTAGACATGTAAGGGCTCAAAGCTTCCTTTTGCACTGGGGCCCAATATGGCAGCCCAGCTAGGGTAAAGTGTTTCACTAACAGGCAACAGAATCCATGGTAGACACTGCCTCCCCCACCATTTGCTAAGGGATCTGTATGAAGTCCAAGTTGCTTATCATATATATATGGGGCCTAGGCCTAATCTATATATGTTTTTTTTTCCTTCTTTGGGTTGATGTTTCAGTCTATGTAAGCCTCTAGAGGCCTAGATTGGTTATTTCTGTTGATCTTCTTCCATTGTTTTCAAATACTATTTCTGTTAATGTAAACTAGAATCTGGCAAACTTTTTTTTCTGTAAAAGATAGTATAGTCAGTATGCTAGGCATTATAAGCCCTGGGATTTTGTCATAACTACTTAATCCTGCTAAATAACATGAAGGAAGGAAAACATAACACAAACATAATTTGGATAGAAAATTTGAATTCTAATATCAAATACTAGATTTTACTCAACTTGCAATGTCCAGGTCCAGTATATAACTCGGAGCTCCGTCAATGGGTTAGATCTGACTCTCTGCTTCCTTTCAAAACACAAAAATGTTGTTGGAAAACAGAGTTTTTGACTGAATTATATGTTATGCATTGCTTCTTTTGTCCCACTATGGCAGTTATATACAACATAAATTGTATAGTATTTATTTTCTGTCCCTATTATAAAAATATCTCCAGCCTGACTCATTTGTTTTATGAGGAAAAACTGATTAGAAACTTGGCCAGAACCAACAATTGGCCATAGGTTATAGCAAGCTTTGGTGGAAGTAGATCGTAGAAAACATGACTCATAATTTCAGGGAGAAAGAAAGATTAGAGATTCAGAAGGTTTCTCATGGAGGGATGACTTGTAAGTCCTGCTACTGAAGAGACAGTTTGTTTGTGTTGATGGGCTATGGTCTTTACTATATGAGAATCAGCACACCCATATCAGACAGAAGAAAGGAAGTAAAGAAAGATGAATACTTAGTGGCTAGCTATCCTGCTGTACGCTGTGTTGGATTATTGATAGTCTGGAAGAGGTTTACATGATTGAAGGTGATGTGTTCATCTCACAGAGAAGGGTGGAAATGCTAAGATCACCACAAGAATTGAATGGTCAATGTAGAGATTCTAATACACTGTTCGCCTTTTATTTGTCCAGCAGTCTTTCTGGACTCTGGTTCAAGATGCTCAGCTTAATGGTCTGCTTGTTTTTGTAATGACTACTCATAAAAATTTTAAAAACACATTACAGCATTTCACAGATGAGCAAC
Organism: Lophiomys imhausi; assembly: GCA_907164525.1. Lineage (NCBI taxonomy): Eukaryota > Metazoa > Chordata > Mammalia > Rodentia > Muridae > Lophiomys > Lophiomys imhausi. Next base: position 7,054,459 of record CAJQZJ010012348.1, on the reverse strand, counting down.
ATCTATGACTGATGAGGCATAAAATTACATTCCATAATTGCCAAATATCAGGCCCCCAACCCCCTTTTAAAGTGCTCCTGATAGTTCTTTTTGCAATCTCTTTATTTTCATATATGCCTGTGTTCAACTTGTAACATTCACAGGATATTTGGGGACAAACTTAGCTAGGATGCTATAGAGGGTCATGACTGCTTAATGAATTCATGTGGAACTTCTTTTAATCAGGACAAACTTTTTTTTTTTACCACTGTCTAGCTGCTACCATGACAATTACCAACACCATCTATAAATAATGGTCTCTCAATGTCAAATACAGATCCCATGTATTGAAGATGCCCCCAAAATATAAAACTGAGTAATTTAATTTTTTAAATTTTTTAAATTATTTTTTGGATTTTTAAAAATCATTTATTTTTTATTTCTTCAAGTTACATCTCAATAACAATCCCCTCCCTACTCCCCCCTCCAGTCCCACCCTTCCACCCTCCTCCCCATCAATCCCCCATCCTCTACTCTTTTGGTTTTTTTTGTTTTTTGTTTTTTTTTTAGTTTTAAGGTATTTATTTTTCCCCCCAACAGCTCTCCCTTTCAGTCCAACAAATGGTTCTTTCTCTTATAACAATAAATACAATACAAAACAACAGAAATAAATAGGCCACGATTATAAGAGTTATATGCCTTAGCATACATTCCCAATGTCCAGTCCATATGTATTTGGCACCTGACTTTAACATTCTACTATCTAACCATCTCCATGAGTTTAAAGTTCTATATCTAACTCAGCTTTCATACTAACTTGTCTCATAGTTTTAAAAATATCTTCTTAGATCCAGAACACCCTCTTGATTCCTAAACAACTCAGAATTGAACTCTGAGACTCGAGCTGTCTAAATTTAACCTGGAATGGAAAATGAATCTCACACAACCACCCATGAGGATATTTTAGTGTTCATGTCAGTTGTAAATTTTACTTTTGAGGGTTAATAAAAATGATACAAAGTATATGACCATAGTACATGAGACTAACTATATGTCTAGGATGTGTTTGGTCCCCTCCTCCAAATAAAGTGTATTTTTATACTATGCATTAACTACTTCTAGCCACACTCAACATATCCTTTAACCTTGAACTTTCAAACTTACCTAATGAAGCTTCTCTTCATAAGAATTTCTCCTTAAATCCATGATCTTTAATTTTTGGACTTGTGACCTTCTTCCTGACTTCAGTTTTGAATTAAGTCCCCTTTCTTCAGTGCCTAACCTTCATAGCTTTGAAATAGATACTTATTTCTGAAACTACTTTACCTTCATGTCCAAAATCCCAGTCCAGGTAAACATTCTTGTTGGATTGAAATCATGGTTCTATCCTCTGCACTTTATTCCATTCATTTATTCTCACTAAAAAGATCTTAGTTTGAAAAGCATATTCACTTATAATTGGATTCTAGCCACATAGTAAAGGATAAGTCTACTATAACCAATGCACAAAAAGAACAGGAACATAGACTTTGCTACCTGTTATTGAGACACTTTGCCCTAGTGGTGCTGCCATGTAGGCCCCCAGTATATGAGGAAGCTCTTAGTCCTCATATGACTGCTGAACTGGATTGGGGACTGATATGTAGTGACGTCCCACTTCAGAGGAGTAAGATAGAAAGGAGAGGGGGTAGATGGTGGGAGGGTGGTACTGGGAGGGATGGAAAGAGGGCATTGTGATGGAGATGTAACTTGAAGTAATAAATAAAACACTAAAAAATTTTTGATAAATTTTAAAAAGCATTTTTCATCATACAGAAGTAACATGTAACTAAGTATCAACTGGCAATCCATAGACTTTACTGCAGAACTGAAATTTACAATAATAACAGCATTATCTTTCTTGATCTTGATTCCCTTTAGTTTCAAGACTCTGGAGTTCAGAGCCAGAGGGATGTTAGTAGGATTCTGTCTCCCCATTTTTGTGGATTTGATTGTGCAGATTATTTAACCCAATAATTTTACCCAACTCAATCCTTGTTTTAATCAATTGTAATAAACTAGTCATGCTGAAAAGAAACAGGTAACTTACCTTTGCTCATGCTATGAAATGATACATCCTTATGAAAATATAAACTAATGAAGTAGGATTGATGTATAGCTGTGATATGCCAAGTACTGTGAACATATTTTCCCACCTGATCTTTATAGCATCTCAGTGAAAGTGGATGCTTTCCTTCCTATTTAACAGATGGTGGAACTGAGGATTTGGGAAAGGAGGAACTCATGGATACTCTGAGGAAGTAAGCCCAGATCTCAGTGATTGTCCAGAAGACTACTTGCTCTCTGATTCAAACTTCTATTTAAATCATAACCCTTTCAAACTTAGTCAAGTGAGGTGTTTCTTTCTGAAATTAATAATTCTTTATTTTGTTCCATAATTATAAAGTCATAGAGTTTCCAAGTCCAACGTGATGACTAGTAGAAAACTATGTACTAATATTGGCTTTCTGGATGATTCAGTTTTATATTTGTATGTTAACATCTAGCATTCTATATTGGTGAAATTAATATGTTAGTGTGAAAAGGATTTTCATCATACTCATATAACATAGTGTCACCTATGACATCTTGGTTACCATAGCAATAAATATGAGTTGAAAGCACTCAGATATCAGTTACAAACCACAGCAATGAGAGTTAGCAATGTAAGGCATCTTCAGAGGCTGATCTGAACAGGAAGGGAAGAAACAAGAAGAGGGGAACAGGTGTGCAACTTTTTCTGCCAATGTTCCTTAGACCTGAGATGAAGCAAGAGTGAACATGTGAATAATCCTTAAAGAACAAAAATAAGTCTTCTAATTATCTAGCCAATAAAAAATGAAGTGTAGGAGCAGGATAGAGGAGAGAGTCAAAGTATTCTAATGTCATCTTTCCAAAAAATCCTTGGGTTTTGTTTGTTTGTTTGTTTGTTTTTTAGGTTTTTCTAGACATAGTTTTTTTCTGTGTATCCTTTAGTGCCCTGGACTCACTTTGTAGAATAGGCTGGCCTTGTACTCACAGAGATCCACTTGCCTCTGCTCCCCAAATGCTGGGATTAAAAGCATGTGCCACCATGCCCGGCAATCCTTGATTCTTATGTGGCTTTTTACTTTTGAACAGTATGTTATATCAGGAAGGAACATGACATTAAATAAATAAGGCTTTCTGATAGCCTGTTATAAGCTTTCACATGGGAACATCCATAAACTACTGAACCTCAGTTATCTCATCAGTAAAAGGGGGCTTATACCTGCATTATGAGATTGATAGGGATCCATGGGTTGCAGATAAAACAATTGACTCGCTGTCTGTCTACATTTCTCTTTTGAAAATGATTATTATTTTTTGTGTACTGAGGGTTGAACCTAAAGTTTTCTGCATGCTGAGCAAGTGCTCTGATACTGAGCTGTGTCCCAAATCTACCTTCTCTGTTCTCTAGACAATTAAATTCAGACTTACAAAAAAAGAAGTCCATATCTACAGAGTTGGCTCTAGCAGAATATCCATGATTGGATTGTTTAAGCAATAGAAATCAATTTCTCACATTCTAGTAATGAGAAGTTTAAGACTAAGGCACCCATAGATTTGAAATATAATAAGGGACCCTCTAGCTCTTTCTTCACCTGGTAAGAAGTTAAGGAAGATCTCTGTGACTTCCTTTGGATGGACATTCCTACTACTTTTGAGAGCGCATCACTCCTGATATAATCAACTGGTTAAGACTCTGTGACTTGATACAGTCATCTTAGGATTTCAACAGATAAAATCTGGGCACACATAAGCACTAGATAGTATCAGAGCATATAGTAGACTGTTGTGGGAATGTGAGTAGCAGGTTTTACACAGTTTTCTATGTTTCAGCTATTTTGTCATTTCCAAAATAAAAAGAAAAGGTTATCTGTTTAAAACACATATAAAATAGATATTGGTTCAATACAATTTTCTTTATGACTTTCATCAACTACTCGGTCTTTCTACTTTTTCTGTGCCCTGAGATTGGAGGAGAAAGAACTAGGTTTTCTGTTTCTGTTTTTCCTAGCTAGTTATGCGACTTGTTAAACTCATTCAGTTGTTAAACATGGTGTTCTCTGCCGATAAATTTATCCACCACAGTGAGCACAACTTAAAACTTGATAACAGATTTTATTATTCTTTCTTTAATGAATGTTTTTTCTCATGAGAAGTTGGAGAGGAATGTTCTTTGTGTGTGTGTGATGTCATCTGTTTCTCTGACCTTTCTCTTCTCTTTAATATTATGATCCTTTATGTCAGTTGTCAGGTAGGTCTCTTTTTTCTTTCCTCCCTTTATGTCTCTAAATATATGTGTCATTCTCTTCTCCCCCCAATCCACATTAGGTCTCCTTTTTTTGCTCCCTAATGCTTTGAATGTTTTTATGAGGGACTCTCTTGCCAGTAAAATCCAGTGTAAATTACATTCATTTGCACAAACTTTCAGTACATAAAGATGTTCTTTTTAATTAATAAAAGTTCTTTTTCCCCCACTTCAGTCCTAGATAGGAAATGATATATCACAAAGTCTGAAGAGTCATTAGCTATAAAATTATTCAGGCTGGGAAAAATAAAACAGAATCTAAGGCTAGGCCTCTATGGAACTTGTCATGTCTTAGACTCAGCTGTGCCTTCTCCCTGAGTTACAGACCTCAGAGGACTCCTTGCACCATTTCTACCTCTGAAGTGGTAATATGATGAATCCTGTGATTCACTCAGGTGCTGAGTGTATTACTGCTGCTCTGAGACCCAGAAGGAGAACATGGACCTTTGAGGGGTGTATATCTTAAGTATAAAATAAGCCACTTGTGAGCCTTAGGATTGGTTGAGAGGAAATGTTTTCCTGGTAGAACCTTCTTTTATTTTAGGAAGAAAGTTGTTGATATAATGTTGAAAGCTTGTTTTTGTTTTGTCTTGTTTTTATCAAGGCAACGTCCAACATACAGCGTTTTGGGATGCTAACCTAAGATGATGATGTGGTTATCCTTTCATAATGTCTCAAGACTTGAGAGATAGAAACATGAGAATCACAACTTAGAGGACAGTCTTTGTTACACAGAGGGTTTTAAGCCAAACTTGACTATATAATGAGGCTCTTCAAGCAAGCAAGAAAACAAACAAACAAAGCAAGAACTACAAAAATTAAACCTAAGAAATTGTAAACACATTTATGAGTGAGAATAGAACGGAACCATATAGTGTGTCTCTGTTTGGAAGCAATTGGTATCTATGTGCATGATGTTAACTAATAACTCTTTTTGTTACTGATTCAAAATATTGGTTCCTATTGCAATAAAATGAGGGAAGAGATGTGTCTTCAACTTCCCCTGCAGAATCACTAAGAGATAAAGGCAAGGAATAAAATTAATTTTGGCATAATAAAACTATCCTTTAAGCTGATTCTATTTCTTAAGATTCTCTGAAGGAACTTTGTCAAATACCAAATCAAGCAACAAGATGAAAAGAGAACATGCAATAATCAATCTCACATGCTGTATTTACATTGTGGATACAAGAGGCAGCTGTCAGAAATCCAGAAGAATATTGGTCATGCACATGTTGAGCAGCAATAACCTGTGGAAACTGAAATGTATCCAGAACTTCAGTTACAACATTCAAAAAAATGAGGAAAATAAAAGTGAGTCATCAATGTTGCTATAAGAAGAGAATAGATTCCTAAACATCTGTCTGAAGACATCAGTTACACATTGCTTTCTCAATTACCTTAGTATTACTACGTAATTGTTATTAGATGATTGTAACCTAGACTGCCCTTCACTGTTCATTATTCTCTGTCCTGCTGTGTTTGCATCAATTTCTCTCTCTGGAATCCATCACCTGGGCAATCTTTGGCAGGTATCAGATGCTATGTAAAGAGGATGCCATACTTAAGTAACTTACATAAAGTATCTTGCCAGAGTCAAACTTTGTCTCCAGGTCACCAAGAGGGTTAGAGGATAAGAAACAATCCAGTATTTAATCCATACTCCTTTTTTTCTCTTTAGTTGGAGTTCTTTTCTCATCACCTCATTGACCTGTCTATCATTCTAGGGCATTTAAGAAGCTACAAATTCTCCCTGTGATATGAGATCAGCTTAAGAATCAGTTTTAAAGTATGTGGGAACTGGGCAAGCCCAAAGCTAGGGTGAATTTCCAAGCAGTAGTGGATATAAGGTCTTTTTTGCCTTGTTCTTTCCGAATGCAAGACATTACATGACCCATCAGGAGTCACAGTCCACACTGCTGGTAAATTGTAGCAATAATATTTGCACAACAGTGCACTAGTCATCTGAGACATCCTAGGACTAGGTACACATTACTTAAACTTCACAACATCAGAAACTTTAAGGTCTGTACCAATTTAAAAAAGAGAGATAAACTGAGATGATAATGACTCTCACAAAGAACAAAATCAAGACAGATCATTTGCAACAATCACCTCTGAGGCAGAAGATAGAGGCTTGAGCTGTGAGTCAACCCAAATAAGCTTTAGATAAAATTGTATGACAGAAAAAGTGCTGGCTGTGAAGTCAGCAGACATAGCTTCTGGCTTGACCTTTTCATTCGTTATCATCCTGAATAGAGCCAAGTGACCATTCCTTTCTCATTCTCCCTGTACCCAACAGCAAAGCAGGAAAGCTGCTGAACCCTGCCTTACGAGAGTCCTCTGTTCTTTCTGATGGAATGTGCTGTAACCGAACTTTTAAATTGTTATTTAACACTTATTTATTTATTACTAAATTCACTTATAACAAACACCAACAATTTCTTATCTATTAATCCTATAAATTCCTACAACCCCTTTAACCTATCCACTAAACCTATTGATAATTATAACAACTACTTTCATAACCTTTTAGAATGATACAGTCTCTGGGGCAGGTCCTCAGTCGTCAGGAGCACAGTCTTTGTTGTAGATTCTTTAACGCACTTAGCAGTCCTTTTTCTGGATCTCTCAGATGCAGGTTCGTCAGGGTAAGTTGGTTATTGCAGTCTCACCTTAAATAAGGCTTCATGCTTTCTTCTCTGTGGGAGACCCCAGCTGTCTGCAGGCCAACTTACTTCTTTTGAATCAGGAACTCAGCTGTTCTGCCTCAGTCCTTAAAGCCAGGCACAATTTCCTTTAGGCCACTGTTCGGACAGATCAAACCCCTCTAGGCAAAAGCTGAGCCACAGGGTCCAGTCCTTGGCCTTTTGGTGTCTTGCTCAGGTTTTCTTTGCTCACCGGCTTCTTTCTGCTTCAGGGAGAGAGCTGGCCATCAATGGCCAGCCCTTTTTTCAGCAGGACTCTTGGAGCTCTCTAGCATCAGGGGCCTCTTCTTCTTCTGGGCTCCATGCACTGTCCTTAAATAGGAGGAACTCTGTTTCAGCTTAATTTGGGCTCCGCCCACTTAGCAGCTGAAAACAATGTCAGGCCAGATACTTTGTTTCTTCAAGTCTATTGAAGAAGTCTTTCCTGTTTTTCCTGACTTCAACCTTGTTTTCCAGTCTATTAAGTCTTTCCTGTTTTTGCTGACTTCATGCTGATAATGCTCTTCAGGCCCCGAATTAAGAGACAGTATCAGAAACTCCTATATATTTTCTAAATCTAATTTATCTAACCCCTACAATGTGCTTAAGAACTCAAGAAATTGACTAGGAGTTTGTTTTAACTATCCTAGACCGTTTTAGACGGTTGGTATCAAGAGGTCAGAGCTTCACATTTTATTTTTAAGTATCTCTAGGTATGATACCATTGGGAAGCATTACCTTTAAATTTGTATCAATATACAAAGATCTATTCAATTGTGGTTAAATATACTCTAATTATGTATCAATATACCAAGATCAATGCCTATGTAGCCCAATATAATCTTAATATTACGTCCATATGGAAGGGTCAATACCATTGTGGCCAACTATAATCTTAATTTTGTATCAATATACAAAGATCAATACCGGTGTAATCCAATACAATCTTATTTTTGCACAATAAACAATGGTCAATACCACTTTAGCCAAATAAACTACTAATTTTGTATCAATATACAAAGGTATAAGGGCATATTCAATAATCTGCCCCTTCTTCCTGGACCTTCCTGTGCTATGTCTATATCTCATGTCTCTTTGTTGGCTACTATGACAGTCTATCACAGATATTCTCTAAACTACCCAGTAATCAAGTTGCTAAGAGACAAGCAACATTTGCTTATCTAAATACAAGAGATGGATAGGGCATCTTCAAAAACCCCTTGAGATCTGCAGAATATGGCATTCAAAGATGTTATCTTAAAACAAGATTTTTTTTTATATCAAGACATATCAGCGCCTGACGGCAACCCTATTCTACTCCAAGTAGAGGATAAGCATCGAAGAACCTCCACTGTAAGATGGTTGAATTGGTGGCAAGCCTTTCTCTTGGCATGAAAAAACCCCTTGCACCAACTGCAGACAGACTGCTGTCCAAAAAGGACAAAACTTGGTAGCGGGGAAATCGACAGCCTAACACTGCCAAGACAGGGTAGGAAAAACCCCTTGCTTCAACTGTAGACAGACTGCTGTCCAAAAAGGACAAAACTTGGAAGCAGGTAAGTCGACAGCCTAGCTCTGCCAAGACAGGGTAGGAGAGTCCTTCATAACCCCTGCTCTACAATCAATGTCTGTCAGAGAAATGGGGCCAAATGACTGAAGATTGATGCTGTAATGTATGGAGAGAAAATGGGAGCTGTCCAGGCAGCCACTGGTATGTCATTTCTTAGATTGGGAAGCTGCAGCCTTGCACTTCCTATATAATCAGATATATTTGTCCCTCTCAGGTCTCTGAGGTGGTTGAAGAATAGATAGCTAGAGTCTCATAGTTAAATTTTGAGTTGTTTGGGAATCAAGAGGGTGTTCTAAGAAGATGCTTTTTAAATTGGGATGAAAGTTGAGTTGGATATAGAACTTTAAACTCATGGAGATAGATCGACAGTAGAATGTTGAAGTCAGGTGCCAAATACATATAGACTGGACATTGGGATTGTATGCCAAGCCATATAACTCTCATAATTTTGGCCTAATTACCTCTGTTGTTTTGTATTGTATTTATTATTATAAGAGTAAGAGCCATTTGTTGGACTGAAAGGGGGAGCTGTTGGGGGGAAAAGATATATCTTAAACTTAAAAAAAAAGAAGGGGAGGGGTGGGGTGAGGCGGAGGAGGGTGGGAGGGTGGGACTGGAGGCGGGGTAGGGAGGGGATTTCAATTGAGATGTAACTTGAAGAAATAAAAAATAAAGTAAAAAAAAAATA
>CAJQZJ010012348.1:6995087-7045063 GCA_907164525.1 Lophiomys imhausi | reverse complement strand
GAAGAAATAAAAAATAAAGTAAAAAAAAAAAAAAAAAAAAAAAAAGAACTCCTGAAATTAAATGCCAAGAAACCAAATAATCCAATCAAAAAATGGGGAAAAGAGCTAAACAGAGAATTCACAAAGGAGGAATTCTTAAAGGCTGAGAGACACTTGAAGAAATGATCAGCATCCTTAACCATCAGATAAATGCAACTCAAGACAACTCTAAGATTCCATCTGACACCTGTCAGAATGGGTAAGGTAAAAAGCTCAAATGGCAGCACATGCTGGTGAGGGTGTGGAGAAAGGGGAACCCTCCTACATTGCTGGTGGGAGTGCAGGCTTGTGCAACCACTATGGAGGTCAGTCTGGTGATATCTTAGAAAACTTGTAATAGCTCTACCTCAAGACCCAGCCATACCACTTCTGGGTATATATCCAAATGACTCCTCATCGAATCACAAGGAAGTTTCCTCATCTATGTTCATAGCAGCCTTATTTGTAATAGTTAGAAACTGGAAACAACTCAGATGTCTCTCAACCAAAGAATGGATTAAAAAATTGTGGTACATCTACACAATGGAATACTACTCAGCTATAATAAACAAGGAAATGCTGCAATTTGCAGTCAAATGGATGGAACTAGAAAAGCTCATCCTGAGTGAGCTAACCCAGAATCAGAAGGATGCGCATGGCATCTATTCACTTATAGTTGGATTTTAGTTATATAGTACATGATATCTATACCACAACCAACTCACCATAGGGAACATGGATATAGACTTTTTCTTTTTCTCCCTGTCAATGAGACACTTTTTCCTAATGGTACTGCCTTGTAGGTCCCCAGTGTATGAGGTGGCTCTTGGCCCTCATATGACTGCTGAACTTGGGCAGGGGACTGTTATGTAGGGACACTCCACTCCAGAGGAGTGGGATGGAAGGGTTAGGGGGTAGAGGGTGGGAGGGCTGGACTGGAGGGGTGGAAAGAGGACACTATGATGGAGATGTTACCTGAAGCAATAATTTTTAAAAATGCTGAACAAGGCATAAAAAAGAAAAAAAAAAAAACAATTATCTTAACACAGGTTTCCAGACATTGCTTCATTGGCTTTGAACCAGAGCAGCTCAGAAAGAAAAGTTAGCTTGTTGGTGGGACCATTTCAATAAATGTAGCCATACTTTAAATCTAATCTAATCTACATCTGACATGAAACACCAATAGGAAACTTTTAAATACTTCTCATATTATCCTGGAAAAACTGCTTCCTTCTATTCTTTGTATTTTTCCATGGATTACAATAAAACTTACCCATATGTGCATTTGCCATCTATCCATGCCTTCTAACCATTCCAGCTATTGCACTACCATGATGGTTAATAATGATTGTAAAATTAAATGGATCTAGAAATGTCTGAGGGAAAAGTCTCTGAGCGCATCTCTGCGATTTTATCTTGATTGACTTAGCCCACAAGCATGCCTTCCAGGAACCATCTACTCTAGATTTATCTGAGGTGGGAAGATCCACTCTGATAGGGGCAAAAATCTCTATGTACTGGGTTCACGAAATACGAGTAAAGGAGAAAGTGAGATGAATACAGAGATCTGTTGCTCTCTGCTTCCTAGTATGAGCAGGGACCTTACGGTCTTGCCTCCACTTCTTTCCTTTCTTGATAGATTTCCTATTCAATTGTCAGCCAAAGCACGTCCCTCCTTCCTTAAGAAGTGTTTGTCTTCTTTGGTGTCTGATTCTGTTTTCTGCTGAGGTTTCCGTTGTCCAATTGTCCCTGGGTTCCTTGAATGGATGCTTTGATTCTCCTGGAAAGATAAGAACAGAGCCCTGCCGTAATCCTAACTCTGGGACAATTACCCTCTTTTTTTTGGGGGGGGGAGGGTTAGGTAATATTTCTCCTGAAGCAAATTTGGTTTTTTGACAATATATAAAGTGTTATCTTTCAATCTGGGTTAAAGAAATTATTTTGTTATTTTGGAGCTAAACCAACTTTAGTGTATATATTTTGAGATCTCAAAGGACAATTTGTTTGTATTGAGTAGGTCTTTTGTAAGTAGCTTTTAAACTTAGGTCCTTCCAAATCCTATGTGTGTGTCTCTGCATTCTAATTATTGGGATCAAAGACCTGTGGTTCCCATCTGAAGGGATTAAAGATGTGTTCCACCACTCCTGGATCGAAGTTTTTCTCTATTTAGAGTTTGTTTTGTATCAGGCTGACCTTGAGCTCTGATATCTGCCTATTTCTGTCTCTAGTGTGTTGGGATTAAGGGTGTACTCTTCTTGAATTATGTGCACCCTCACCACCCTTTTCCCTGTAATTCTAGAATTTATAAGACCACTAACTCTATGGTGCTCCTCCCGTCTCTGCTGAAGTTAAAGGCATGGATTAACACCACATTTCTCATGTATTTTACCTTAGCTCTACGTTTTTTCAACACTTGGAGGTTGATAAAACCAGGTTGAATGGCTGTATCCTTTATTTTATTTATAATGTTTTAACATTGTTATGCTTCCTAATGGTATCGTACCTAAAGATACTTAAAAATGAAATGTGAAGCTCTGGCCTCTTGATACCAACCGTCTTAAACTGTTTAGGATAGTTAAAAAAAACAACCTCCTAGTCATTTAAGCATGTCACTTTGTTAGCTACTATGACAGTCTATCACAGATATTCTCTAAGCTACTCAGTAATCAAGTTGTTAAGAGACAAGCAACATTTGCTTACCTAAATACAAGAGATGGATAGGGCATCTTCAAAAACCCCAAGAGATCTGCAGAATATGGCATTCAAAGATGTTGTCTTAAATTAAGATTTTTTTGATATCGAGACATATCAGCTCCTGACAGCACTCCGTATTCTACTCCAAGTAGAAGATAAGCATCGAAGAATCTCCAGTGTGAGATGGTTGAATTAGTGGCAAGCCTATCTCTTGGCATGAAAAAACTCCTTGCTTCAACTGCAGAGAGACTGCTGTCCAAAAAGGACAAAACTTGGTAGCAGGGAAGTCGACAGCCTAGCTCTGCCAAGACAGGGTAGGTAAGACCTTCATAATCCCTGCTCTACAATAAATGTCTGTCAGAGAAACAGGACCAAAAGGCTGAAGACTGATGCTGGAATGTATGGAGAGAAAATGGGAACTGTCCAGGCAGTTATTGGTATGTTCTTTCTTAGTTTTGGAAGCTGCAGGCCCTGCACTTCCTATATAATCAGATATATTTATCCCTCTCACGTCTCTGAGGTGGTTGAAGAATAGACAGCTAGAGTCTCATAGTTAAATTTTGAGTTGTTTAGGAATCAAGAGGGTGTTCTAGATCTAAGAAGATGTTTATAATAGTGATGCAGGTTAGTATGAAAGCTGAGTCAGTTATAGAACTTTAAACTCATGGAGATGGTTAGATGGTAGAATGTTAAAGTCAGGGTCCAAATATGTATGAACTGGACATCGGGAAGGTATACTGGGCCATTTAACTCTCATAAATGTGGCATATTTATTTCTGTTGTTTTGTATAGTATTTACTGTTATAAGAGAAGGAACCATTCGTTGGACTGAAAGGGGAAGCTGTTGTGGGGAAGACGGTGGAAGGGTGGGACAGGAAGGGGTAATAGGGAAGGGTTTGTGACTGAGATGTAACTTGAAGAAAAAAAATAAAGTATTTAATAAAAAAAAGAAGTGTTTTTCAGGGTATTTTTACAGTAGCAGTATGATAGTAGGATAGCAGTATGTGTCTAAAAGTACCTACCACCCACTTTTCCTTAACAATTGATTTTTATGTTGGATAGATGATAGACAATCCATTTATAATAAACACATATTATAACTGAAGTCTTCTTGCTTAAGTATTCTAGCAATCTGGTGTTGAGACAAGCCAGTAACTATATTCCATGAAGCACTTAACAATGCAGAGAACTCTGAAGATCTAAAGCACCATGTAAGTCACTCCCAGAGAATTTCTTACACATGGGTAAACAATTTGGCACTCGATTTCAGGACTTCTCAAATATTCTGAAAATCTTCTATGAAACCTGTGTTAAAATATGTTAGAAAAGAGATGATTGAATGAAAAATTGCATTTTCACAAAGACATGAGTGATAGGAAATATGAGCACTGTTTTTAGATATGTGAAACAATGTCATTTTAAAAAGACAATAGACCTGTCAAGGTGGCTCCTGGGTGAAATCACAAAGGCAGCACATTATGATAAACTGAAAGGTAGATGTTTTCGAAAGAGAATCAAATGATGAGTTAAGTTTCTTTAGGGAGGTAGTGATCTCACTGTTGGAAGAGGTACTTAAAGAATGGGAGGCATTTTTAGAATGTTACAGATTGAATTGTCTATAATGATCTGAGGATCTTTGTGTAAAACAAATAAGAAACTCCTACAAGTGAACATATAGCTATGGAAATCTTCTATATTGCAATCTCTAAAATTTCCAGAACATAATAGCAATAGCATTAAATAATAATATCAGAAGAAACATGGAGAAGTGGGAAAATGTGGCCCTTGAACATGAAACAGGACCAAGATAACTCAAGTGTTAGTATTACAAAAATGTGAAGGTGCTTTCAAGCAGTCATAACAAATACAGATATGGACTCTAAGGAATGTGTAATCATAATCGAATATAAAATGCAAGCACAATGATGATTATATGAAATAAAACACTGATGTAACTGATGGCTGATTTCTCACTGAAATAGCAGAGATCAGAAAATGAAAAACCATTTATAATGGTTAGTCTTTGTTGTCATGATGATTGGCGTTGGAATCACCTAGTAGGAATAGCTCTTGGAGAGTTTCAAGAGTTAATGAAGGAGAGAAGACATACCCTAAATGTGGATAACACTATGCAGTGTACTTGGGTGCTGGACAAACAGGAAGAGAATAAAAAAGAAAGGAGTTGAGTAGTAACATTCATCTCTCTCTTTTCAAAACAGGGGCAATGTGGCCAGTGCCTCACACTATTTTCTGCCACAGCTAGAATCTGTTCAGCCCTGTGCCTCTCCTACTGTAAGTTGCTTCTTAACAGTATTATCCTCACACTAAGGACACTGAAAATTCATATTTAAAAGTAGATGCAACATGCTCAACATACAATTTTGTATAAGATAAAAATATGAGTACAAATTGAAGAAAGCAAGTAGCAACACCATGTAGGCCAGAGCAGAGCTGAGGGTCAGTCTGTCAGCCTGTCCTGGGTGGCAGAGGCTGGGGAAGATTCCCAGCTGAAGAAGTTTGTTGAGAGGCCAGAAAGAAGCCCTGGAAGGAGAAGATTTAGGCTCCAGCCTTTGTACCCATCCAGGCCAAGAGGGTCCTGTGATATTTTGAGTTTGAAAGCTCCATTCAGTTTTGCCCAAACATGCCATGTCAGAAGTGCTCAGGAACCTGAGCTCCCAAAGTTATTTCCATTGAGACCCAGATCAGGTGGTAGTGATGGTGGAGCTATGTGCAGCTGCAACCTCAAACAAGAGCTAGGAAAGGATCCAAGTCAATCCAGTCTATTCCAGCAAGTACTTGACAATCCAGAGAAGATGTTCTTTGGTCTGGTATGGGATACCTGCAAGAATATCTGAAAGATTATTTGACTAAACCTGGAAAACTCATTGAATGTAGAGTAAAATTGAGATCCCTTCACTGAAGAATCAAGAAGGTTTGAGATTATCCTCTCCACTAATACTGCAAGTTGGAGAAGGTCCCAAACTCTGAGTATAGGCTAGATGGTGATATCATTCACTCTAAATAGGCCATGATTATGAAGAAAGATTCTTTGAAGAAAATCTTCCTCAGGGGATCTGAATCTTAAATTCACAGAAGAACACATTAGGACTTTGGTGGATTTGTGAAAGTTGGTGCTATTTGACCCCCAGTAGATGTCAGTTTAAATAAAATGTTGGTAGTTTTTTTTTAATCAATTTAAAAGAAGACACAGAGAAGATGCCCTTGGAGAACAGAGAGTCCAAACTTTAGACCATCCCAAAGAGGTATGTCATCCAAAGAATCATAAGTTTGGGTAGTCCTTCTGTGACTGATGAACTGAGGAGGGCTGATATGTGGGGGCATACCACACAGGAGGAGTAGGATAGGTGGGAGGAGGTAGAGGGTGGAAAGGTAGGACTGGGAAGGGTGGAAGGAGAAGGAGGTGATGGAGATGAAACTTGAAATACATAAAAGATTAAAAAAAAACTGCAAAAAAAATTTTAATGGAAGAAATTGAGGCAAAGATGGAGGTAAGGTCAGGGGCATGCAGACTATAAGGTTAATAACCAAAAATGGTATCCATACAAACTTTCTTTGGATAGGGAAAAACACAAATATGGAGCAAATATAACTGTCTTTGGCTATCCTGAGTACATTTTTAAAAACATTTATTTATTAACTCAAGTACATCTCCATCACAGACCCCTCTCTCCACCCCTCCCATTCCCTCCTTCCTACCTTCTACCCCCTGTCCCACCCATTCCACTCCTCTGGTGTGGGGTGCTGGTTACATTTTAATTAAAATTTCCACCCTGGAAAGCCAGGTCATGTTTACTATTTATGGATTTCTAGTTGTTTTAAGTAGCACATTGGTATCTTAGAGACAAGAGCATGTCTGGGAGTTAATTTATTACTGAGTTATCTAGATCTAGACTTCAGACTTGGCTTTCTGCTACCACTCTGAAGCTTGAATCTATGAACCCTGGTTGGATTATGACAAATTTTATCTTGGGAAAAACACTGTTGCATTTTTTACTTTAAAAAATTATTGATTCTTTATAAATTTCACATCATCCATTCTAATCCCACACATCTCCCCATCCTTTGTTTTCTGCCCTCTGCCCTTGTAACCTTACCAAAAGAAAAAAAAGAAAAAAGAAAAAGAAAAAAATCTTGCTGTGGAAGCTGCAGTGTGACATGGAATTTCACACAGTATAACCTTTAGTCTGAACATCATTTACTGCAAAAGACTTCTGCTACACTATCAATACTGGATCCTCATCTGGACTCCTCTCAAATATGTTATTGCCCTGTGCCTTGAATAACCTGCAGCTTTGGATCTGCAAGACTGAACCTTTCACTTGCTCCAGCAGTTCATAGATGAGGGTGATGTTGATGTGGGCCAACAAAGCCCTAGATCTTGGCCTGGGTGGTAGCTGCCAGCTCTCCTGTACCCATACCACAAGATCCAGTTTTGCAGCACTGCCCTAGTTAGCTCACCCAAGTGCAATAGCTGGTGAGGGGCGGGTCAGCTCTCCCACTCTCATGACCTTGTAGCCAACTCTCTTGTTTACCACAGGTGTTGAGGGGTGGGGTGGAACATCTCCCCCTTGCATACACTACCACAGGCCAAATTAAAGGGGTAGGGCTAAATTCTCTTGCACTCATGCCCATGGGGTTGGATTGCTGACCGGATTCCCTACCTGCCACCTGGGAAAGCTCTTCTATGCTGCTTGGGTGAGGTGTAGGGGCGGGTCTCCTGAGTGCTGTAGCTAGTGATGGGTGGGACCAGCTCTTCATAGCCCTTGAACATCAACATGGTCCCTGGCAGCAGCCCAGATCAGGGATGCCCGTATGGACTTCAGAGGTAACGTGGACAATGGACATCCACACAGATCACTGTTTCTGCAGGATCACATACCCAGACATCTCCCTCAGAAACAGCACAGCCAGGGACTTCACCATGGCCTTAGATGGCAGGGCAGGTTACTCACATCATACTATCCTTCACTATCCTTCTCTACCCTTACTTCTTCAGTTCCATCTCTCTTCATAGTGCTGAAACCATTTCTGCTTCTCTTTCTCTTTCATGTCCCCACCACATATTTGCACATAATAGTCATACCCATGGCGGGTGGGCCTCTGGGTGTCTTCTGCCCACCTACACTACTCTATTAATTTTTTCTCTTTTTTATGGTAAAGAAATATTATAATTTCATTTTACTTAAGAGCAGAGGCAACTGTCTTATTCATGACTCCAAATTATTTGATGAATCAAGAGTTTCAAAGGTGTAAATCCATTATCATAATGGTGGGAAGCATGGTAGTGTGCAGGCAGACATGGTGACGGAGAAAGACCTAGAAGTCTACTTCACCCACAAGCAGCAGAAAGAGACAGTGACACACTACCCAGGCTTGAGCATCTGAAGTTTCCTTCTTTGACCTTTAATTTTATATTATTTGTGTCATTCATGTCTTATAATAGAATTGATAATTTACTGTGGTTTTCATTTTCAACATGTTTGTTTGGTTGGCTGGTTTTTGTTTTGCTTTTGACATTTTTTGAGAATCTGGTATAAGGTATTCCACACTGTCTTGCCATGGCCTGGATATTTGAGCTTCAAAAGTAAAATTGAAACATATTCTCCACCAAAGCAAATGTAGGTAAAATCTGATTTCTGTAGTTTTGAGAAAGTAAAGTAATATTTCCCTCAAATCTTGGAATTACAAGTATCACAGAGGTAGTTCATTATCTGAAAACTACAGACATGTCTACGTGAAAGGGATACCTAGAAATTCTTGTTATAAGAGTAAACATAAAATACAATTTTTACTTTATTAATTTAGCATGAAAGCATATGACTTAACCAAAAATTATATTGGAAATATATATTTCAAAAGTATGAAATACAGGGTAGCTTATAACAGGAGTGTGGTAAAAAGAATCCTAATGTTCCAAAGAGTTCAATTCATTTGAATAGTGACAGGAGCTCTAGCAGACTGTAATAATGTAAGAATGGCCCCGGAATCCCTCAGCAACCATTTATAAACAAGAGGCGAGGTATAGTTGAGAAGTAAAAAGAAGAATTAAAATGAAATATTCCAAAATATTTGATTAACTCAAATGAAGGTAGGGAAGGACAAATAGCAAACTAATTTTCAGAAGCACACCTAAATCCAAGTATATGAATAGTATTAAATCTAATTGAACTCAACATTACAATAAAAAGACTGAGATTGTCAAACTAAAAAAGAAAAAAGGCAAAAGGCAATATAACTAAGTTGTACTTAAATATGAAGTCAAGGGAACTGAAAAGAAAATGATAAAATAAAGGTTCCATGCAAACAGTAAGATTATAAACTGAAGTGACAATATGGATACCAAATGAAACTCTCTTAGGGAAAAGCATACTTCAGGTTTTTACAAAATAAAGCATTCATAAAAGTTAGAGAAAGCTGCAAAAGACTCTTAGGAACATCTAGAAGCTCTTCATTCAAATTCACAAAGTATTAACATTTATCATAGGTTTTTTTTTCATTTTTTGTTTCTCTGTGTCTTAGTTAAGCTTCTCTGCTGCTGAGATAAAACATTAGCCAAAATCAATTCAGTGGAGGAAAGGACTTATTTCATCTTAGAACACCTATGCCACAGCTCATCACTGAGGGAGACCTGGGCAGAACTCAACAAACCAACTTGGAAACATTAATTGTAGGCATCAAGAAGGAACTCTGTTCACTGGCTTGCTCTTCATGGCTTGCCCATGGTGCTTCTTATACCACTCAGAATCAACTTCTTAGGGTGGCATAACCCACAGTAGGTTGGGTGCTGTCCTGTTAATTCATGAAACTATTCATAGATTTTGACTACAGATCAGTTCTGATAGACACAACTCCTTTATTAAAATTCCCTCTTTCCAGATGACTCTAGCTTGTGTTAAGTTACCAATCACTAGACCAAACACTTTGTATCCATCTTACCTCACTGTCACCTTCCCTATGACTTTTAAAAAATAGCTATACACACATACACACACACATGCACATACATACATGCACACACACAGACACGAGCGTGCATGCACGTGCACACACACACACACACACAGAAAAAGAGTTAGAGGAGATCACCTTTTAACTATTTCCATTGAGAATAACTTGCAAATAAATTCTTTTAAATTTTAGATACTTCTTCATGCCATTGTCCTCTTTCTCACATCTAAATTTCAATACAGTGATAGTGAAATACTAAAATTAATATTAAAACAGAATTATTATTTAATCTGTTGGTCTAGTTAATTTTTCTAGTTGTCATAGTCAGGTTTTCTATTGTAACAAAAATAGTTTGCTTTTCTAGTTCAGAGTTGAATCATGAATGCTATACTAAGGAGCTGTCAAGTCATGTCTCTTCAACTTCTGTTTTCATGAATACATTTCTCAGTTTCTATCATAATCAAATTTAGAAAACTGTAAGTGTTCTTTGGTAAGGTACTCTTCAAGTTGAACTTAAATGATGCTTTCTAGTAATGTCCCTGTAGCACTAAGTGTGGTAGGGGTAATTATGTGTCCTTTTCAACATATATGTTTCTCCTATTTTGTTTGATGATTTCATATATTTATGTAATGAATGTTAAAGTTTTTCAATCTCTGTTCCCATATTCCATCCTCCTTGTTCTCAATGAGTTCTTTTGGCATATTTGTTCATTTTTGGATGTATAGCATTTGTCTACTATCAAGTATTTTCTATTAGGGTTTTCCTCGTAGGTTGCCATTTTCCCTTTTGTTATAGAGTCTTACTGGGAAATAGTTTAAGAACATCAAAATGTGTTATCACTCATTAAACTTTTACCTACTGTTGTGAGTGAACCATTGTTTCTATGGTCTTTACTATGAGAGGTCAGGAAAGATAAGAGTTTATTCTGAAAAATTATCAATTCATTCAAAAGAAATAGAAGTCATGAATGTGTTTATGCCTAAAAAGAGAGTTTAAAATACATGAAGAAAGTGATTAGAGGCACATTTAAGATTATAATAAGTTTCTATAACAATAATAATAATAGCATATAATAATAATAATAATAATAATGAGATGTTGATGTTTAATTTCTTGAATTCTTTATTCATTTTGGATATTAACCCTCTATCAGATATGGGTTTGATGAAGATCTTTTTCAAACCTGTAGGCTATTTTGTTCTATTGACTGTATCCTTTGCCTTACAGAAGCTTTTCAGTTTCATAACGTCCCATTTATTGATTGTTGGTCTTAGAACCTGAGCTTTTGGTGTTCTATTCAGGAAGTTGTCTCCTGTGCCAATAAGTTTGAGGCATTTCCCCACTTTATCTTCTATTAGATTTAGTGTGTCCAGTTTTATGGTGAAATCCATAATCAAATCAAACAATGGGGAACAGAAATAAACTGATAATTCATAAAATAGAAATTTCTAAAGCCAGAAAAGCACTTGAAGAAACACTCAACATCATTGGCCATCGGGGAAATGCAACTCAAGATAACTGAGATTCATCTCACACTTTTCAGAATGGCTAAGTTCAAAAGATCAATAGATAGCACATACTGGTGAGGATGGGGAGAAATAGAAACACTCCTCCATTTCTGGTGAGCATCCAAACTTGTACAACCACTTTGAAATTCAATCTGTCGATATCTTAGAAATTCTGGAATAATTCTTTCTCAAGATCCAGCCATACTGCTATTAGGCATATATGCAAAAGATTCTCCACCAAACCACAAAGACATTACCTCAAGAATGTTCATAGCATCTTTATTCATAATAGCTAGAAACTGGAAACAACCCAGATGTCCTTTAATCAAAGAATGGATAAAAATTAAAAATCTGTGGTACATTTACACAGTGGAATACTACTCTGCTTCAAGAAACAAAGAAATCATGCAATTTGCAGTCAAATGGATGGATCTAGAAAAGCTCATCCCAGGTGAGCTAACTAAGACCCAGAAAGATACACATTGTATATACTCTCTTATAAGTGGATATTAACCATATAGCACAGGATAACCATCCTACAACCCACAAACCCAAACAGACAGGAAGCTAGCATAAATATCCTACTAACAACTCTAAACAGAAGCAAGTTATGGACCCTGTTGCTTGTTAGTGGAACACTAACCTTACCCTAGCTGGGCTGCCATATCAAGCCCCAGTACAATAGGGAGCTCTTAGCATTCATGTGACTGATGAACTGAGAGAGTTTGATATTTGGGGGCTCCCACCATCCTAGGAAAAGAAGAGGGCAGATATAGGGAAGAGGGAGGGAGGGTAGGAGGGTGAGAACTTGAGGGGAGAAAAGATGGAACTTTGATCAAAATGTAACTTGAAAAAAATGAATTAATAAAAAAATAATAACTGAAAGGAACTTGATTTTAAACATTGTATTCATATAAATGGTTTAATAAGTATTTTTCGTATAAATGTTAATGACATTGTCTCAGGTTTTTTTTCTGTTGCTCTAATGAGATCTTTGTCAAAAACACCTATGAAAAATAGTATTTTTGTTTGTTGTTGTTGTTGCTGTTGTTTTAGCTCACAGTTCAAGGTATAGAGTACCATGGTAGGGAAATCTCTATAGAAAAAGGTGCAAGAAACTGTCCGTATCATGTCCACAATCAGGAAATATAGATGAATGTCAGCTTCTTCTCAACTCAGCTTCCCATTTATATAGGATAGGATTCCCTGCTCTAGCAATGCTCATCCACACTTAGGGAGCCTTCCCACATAAATTATCATAATCAAGATAATTTTACCCTCATGAAAACTCAGAGGACCATCTCCCAGGTGGTTCCAGATCCTATCAAAATGACAATTTGTAAGAAGTGTCACAGACACATTACTGATCAAAGTTACCATATCTATTAGTACAAGTTACAATGATACCACATCATACAACAAATTGTTGATATACATTTTTTCAAGTATACATAAAATATGCTCTAAGATAAACCATATGCTGCATTATTAAATACCTCAATAATTTGTATAGAATCAATATCTTACAAAATTTAGTCTTTAAGTAATTGGAATTATAATAGAAGTCAATGTCATATCGTCAGAAATATATACTACACATAAACAAATATGTATTATACACAAATGTAACTATAAGGTATAACTATAAAAACACTTATTATTTGTAAGTTTAAGTGAAACTAGAGCGAGCAGTGAATTTAAGAGGTGACCTTGCAAATGATTCTAAACATAGATTTCACAGTGTGGTGCCCTTAGGGAATTTTTGGAGAGAAACACTATCTTTATGCATCTATGATCACTTGATATTTGCATATGCAGCAGAGAAATTTTCAGGTGAAGAAAGACTGACAACTATAATTAAATATAGCTGAGAATGTTTAAATTTAAGGTTAGGTAGAAGATTTTATCAAGGAGGGACATAAAGCATGGCCAAATAACCTGCCGTTTTCTCCTGAGACAGTGTCATCTCCCAGAACACAGGTAAGGTGAGGACCAGTATGTGTCAGAGAACTTGCTCATCCAAAGGTTATGGTTGCTATCCTTGCAGAATTTTGGCAGAAGGGGAATGTTGTAACCTAACTTACCTTAATTCCAGCTTTTAGATTAATGATATTATGGTGGCTTTAGGGAACTACAGAAATAAAGTAGAAGCAGTGGTGTCAGAATTACCTTGTGGCACATCCCACATAAATGCCATTGGAACTTTATTAGAATGGGATCAAGATGCTTCCAAACAGCTGACCTCAGGAGACTATTTCTGCCAGAATACTGCAGCATAGAATTGCATATACATCTGTATGCACATTTATATATTTTATTTTGTTTTGTTGTATCCCATAACCATTTTTCTGATGAGTGTTCTCTAAGTAAGATGAATGTCTGTGTATACATATATATTAAATTTATATATAGAGGTGCTCAGAGCAAGGAAGTTTCTTTTTATCATTATCCTTTTAGAGTGCTGCACTTTTCCCATTATTTAGAGAAAATAAATCAATGCTTAAAAAATGATCAGAAAACTAGAGGGGGGAGCTGCACTTGATTTGTTTCAGTCAGGTGATGAACTTCACACTTGCAGGAGAAAAAAGAATGAATATGAGAACACAGCTGTGTGTGTTAGCAACTAACTAGCTGTGTGTGCTAGTCAAAATCAGAGTGCTGAGAACAGAAGCAGAGGTGGAGGGCATTAGGAATTAAGAAAAGTGGTTCAGTTGAGTATCTCAAAAGGTCAGGCAGCTAAGAGTCCCTGCAGGGTGAGATTCAGAAGTCATACAATTCAGCCCACACAGGCCCACACAAGCGACCAGAATAAATGATGATATAAGAGCCAGGATCTATGCAATCACAGCATCTTAAGCTTCCCACAGACATGCAGCCCAAATGTCTCTCTGTAAACAGAACAGAATTTGGGGGATGCAGGGAACATGTGGGACTAGAAAGGGTTAGGGTATCTAAAGAGGATGTTTGGCTTCAAAGGCAGATGAAACCCATCCTGATATCACTCACTCTGTTTTAAAGATAGAATAATCATGACCCCTTAGTCATCTAACTTTCCATTTTCATGAAGGTATGCGCAGTCTAAAGAGCTAAACTGGAAATGATACTCTGAAGACCTAGTGCATGTAGCCTACTCTTAAATCTCAGCATCACAGTATCCCTTGCTTACTACAGAGTGAAAAACATGGCTGTTCTCTGTGGAGATGTTGATGTAAGTTTGACTATTGGAAAGGTCATAGATATGCAAAAACTATTCTAGTGTCTGAAACTTGGTTCCTGATTTTAAGGCATACTAAAACAGCAGGTTTTAATCACAGTCAATTAATGATTTGGACTTGACTGATAGGAAGCACAACTTTTCCTGCTTATAAAGAGAGAATAGCATGCTGGGATAGGGAGTTTGGAACTGTTTCCAATTTACTATTATCCAGTGCTGAGGAGTTTCAGAACCAAGATAGTACATTCTCAGTATTGGTTCTAAACACTTGCTTTCTTGAACCAACCAAAGGAGATAAAGAGATATATATTGGAAAGGAAGAAGTCAAAATATGCCTATTCGCAGATGATATGATAGTATACATAAATGACCTCAAAAATTCCACCAGAGAACTCCTGTAGCTGATAAACACCTTCATCAAGATGGCTGGATGCAAAATTAATTAAAAAAAAAGTATCCATTCTTTACACAAAAGATAAAGTGCCTAGAAAGAAATTAGAGAAACAACACATTGTGGTCTTTCACAATAGCCACAAACAATATAAAATACCTGGGGGTAACTCTAACCAAGCAAGTGAAAGATCTGTAAAACAAGGACTTCAAGTTCTGGAAGAAAGAAACTGAAGAAGACATCAGAAGATAGACAGATCCCCCTTGTTCATGGATAAGTAGGATCAACTTAATAAAAATGGCCATCCTACCAAAAGCAATATACAGTCAATGCAATTCCTATCAAAATACCAACACAATTCTTTACAGAGAACAATTTTCAACTTCATATGGAAAAGCAAAAATTGCAGAATAGCTAAATCAATGCTGCACAATTAAAAAAAAATCTATCTGGAGGTATCACCATCCCTAATTTCAAGCTATACTATAGAGCAACAGTAATAAAAACAGTATGGTATTGTATATAAACAGACCAGTTGATTGATGAAATTGAGTCAAAGACTCAGAAATAAACCTACACACCTATGGTCACTTAATTTTTGACAAAGAAGTAAAAATTATACAATGAAAAAAGGAAAACATCTTCAACAAATGGTGCTGGTCTAACTGGATGTCAACATGTGAAAAAATGCAAGTATCATCTTGCACAAAACTTAAGTCTAAATGGATCAAAGATCTTAACATAAAGTCGAACACTAAATCTAATAAAAGAGAAAGTGGGGAAAAGCTTTGAACTCATTGCCACAAATGACAACTTCCTGAACAGAACACCAATAGCTCAGGGTCTAATATCAACAATTAATAAACGGGACATTATGAAACTGAAACGCTTTTGTAAGGCAAAGAATACTGTCATTAGAACAAACCAGCAGCTTATGGATTGAGAAAAGACCTTCACCAACCCAACATCTGACAGAGGGCTAATATGCAAAATATATAAAGAACTAAAGAAATTAAACACCAAGAAACCAAAAAAAAAAAAAAAATGGGGAACAGAGCAAAATAATAATTCACAAAAGAGGAGTCTCTAGTGGCCAAGAGACACTTGAAAAATGGTCAACATCCTTAGTTCTCAGAGAAATGCAACTCAAGACGACTCTGAGATTCCATCTCACACATGTCAGAATGGCTAAGATAAAAACTCAAATGACAGCACATGCTGGAGCGGTTGTGGAGAATGGGAAACACTCCTACATTGCTGGTGGGAGTGCAAACTTGTGAAACCACTATGGAAAACAGTCTGAAGATACCTTAGAAAACTTGGGATAGCTCTACATCAAGACCCAGCCATACCACTTCTGGGCATATATCCAACAGATTCCTCACCAACCCACAAAGACATCTCCTCAACTATGTTCATAGCAACTGTATTTGTAATAGCTAGAAACTGGAAAAAACCCAGATGTCCTTCATCCAAATAATGGATAGAAACAAAAACAAAAAACAAAACAAAACAAACAAAAAACCTATGGTACATTTACACAATGGAATACTACTCATCTATCAGAAAAAAAGAAATCATGCAAATTGCAACCAAATGAATGGAACTAGAAAAGCTCATCATGAGTGAGCTAACTCAGACTCAGAAAGTTATCCATGCAATATGGATAATTGGATTTTAGCCATAGAGTACAGGATAATTATACTACAATCAACATATGCAAAGAAACAGGAACATGGACTTTGTTACCTGTCAGTGGGACATTTAACTCTCTTGGAATTGCCATGTAGGCCCCCAGTGCAAGAGGAAGCTCTTAGGCATCATGTGATTGATGAATTGAGAGGGACTGTTATGTGGGGACACCCCACACTGGCAGAGTAAGATAGGTGTGAGAGCGGGTAGAGGGTGGGAAGTTAATGCCAGGCAGGATGGAGGGAGGAGACTGTGATGAAGATATAACTTGAATTAATAAATAAATGTATTTTTAAAAAGAATAGAAGGAGCTATAGAATTCAGTGAAATCAAGAAAGGTATGGATGTTTGAATCCTCTAAACAGCAGTCAGTCTTATGATTCTGCCAAATTTAATTTTACATAAACTTCATATCATTTACAGAAAACTCTTTAAACATTTGTAATTAGAGTGAAATCCATTGTCATTCCTGGGTCTTCTATGCAGTGACCTCTGTTTATTATTTAACCCGATTTTCTACACTTTCCCCTTACTCAAGAGCTATCCAAGCACCAGTCCCATTCAAAAACATGACAGATTGTTGCTTCTAGAAACCCATGCTAGCTGTTTTGTTGTTGTTGTCGCTGTTTTTTTTTTTTTTCTTTACATGCATATCTGAACTTGGCTAGTTCCTTCTGGTTACCCAGCTCTGAATTTCAAATATCACTTTATTTACACTCAAATTGCATTTGCAAACATATCTCATCACATGACTGCCATTCTGTTTTGTTTCCCAGATACCTGCTATCACAATCTGAAAATATATTCTCCATATGTTGGATTACTGAATATTTCACCCCACTCTAGTACACCAGGAGCTCTCTGAGACAAAAATCTATGTTTATTGATGTGGTGTGAGAATCTGGCTGTTTTCAGGCACATGGTAGGTACTCCCTATATATTTGACACTCTGGACCCTCAAAGGGATATACAATTCATTATTTCATGGTAACCTCATTAAACAAAAAAATAACAAATGGCAAATAATTATAGATGAGAAACTTCAAATGCTTTCAGTTTGATCACTTTTTAAATGGGGAAAATAAGGGTCAGTGGAATGCATCTGTACTTCCAGTTCCCTATAGAATCCTAAGTCCCCTATCTCCTGGGAACATTTCTTTGGTGCTGACTGAGTTATCTTAGCACTTCCTAAAATGTAGTGCTGAGAATACCATAAACTGTATTACTAGAGAAAAAAAAAAAAGTGTTTGTTCCCCTTGTTCTGCATGCCTGTAAAGCTGTATCTTGTATTCTCTTCCTTGTCCTCCTTCCTCACCATGTTTCTCATTTCCTACAGTTCTTTTGGATATGGTTGCGCTTATTTATTTTTGTTAGTTATTGCCAATCCAAACAAACACTTTAGTTTTCCCCAACTCTAGAAGGAGGTATTTTTTAAAAGGCCATCTTAATTATACATAAGCAAGGGAGAATCACAGAGGATCCATTAACATAACAAACACAAGTCTGGTCTCAGCATACAAAAATAATCATTATTCGTGCTCAGCAATTGGCAAGTTTCTGTTCTGAGGGCTTCATCTGGCTAGCTGAGTTTGGGGACTACTGAAACCCAGGCCTCCACTTGGGAAACCTTGAGTTTCAAAAGGAAGGTAGCTATTTTTTCCCCTTGTGATAGTCTTTATTATTATTTTAGCTATTTATAACATAGCACAGAAGCAAGATCACATGAATAATATAATATAATATAACTTTCTAAATTGAAGCCTTATTCCTTACTATGCTTTAGGGTTTTGAAGTTTCCTCGCCTTTCCTGCTGTAACATACAACTGTGATGCCTCTACTGTCGCTCCCCATAGAAAAATATTTCACTATATTAAAGCTATAATTTACAAACTTTCACTGTCATTTTCTTCTTTCCTCCTGGTTTTTGAATTGGTATTAAGTAAGCTCCTGTCCAGATTCCTGAAATATTTTCATTCTTGTTTTCATCATGAATGCTCAGGAAGCCAGCTCTTGGTCTCCTGCAGACAGATGGAGAAATGAGTTGAGGAACGCTTTGTCTCAAAATCTCTTCATAAATGCAGATGATAAGCATGAGTCTGAGTGGAAATGTGGCAAGAACATAGTTTTCCCGCCAGGGAGATGAGACACTAACTTTAGGTCTGTGAGTCTCTAGCTCTGTAACACTGAACCAGTAGGATGACTTCTCTGGGTCTATTTCTTCCACTGCAAAGTGTTACTATCTTTCATCTCAGTGGTAAGGGGTTATTATAAGGTATAGCTCAACATACTACTCTGATAATTTGATGGCTAACACATCTTTATTGAGGCCAGGTCCCTGTCTTCATTTGTCAATGTGTTATGTTCTTCTTATTCTTCACTTAGCCATTCACTCACAATAAGAAACTGATCTAACTGAATTTTTCCTGGGCCTCAGTGCTAGTCTACAAGCCTGAAGGCTTTGAGTATAACTGTTTGCCAGTTGGCAGGGAAGATTGGCGTGGTGGAGTGGGGATTGAACTGTTGCCATTGGAGATGGTAACAGATGCTTCCTGGGTGAGGATGAGTTGGCTAATTCAGGGCTCTGTGGTTTGAGACAGAATCTCAATTATTCCCAATTATGAGACCACAGTGACTGCCACTCTTAACCCAACCACTGCTCAGTTTTGATGCCCTGGCCTTGTTCAGTTAACGTGGGCTTGAGATGTGTGTAAGCCTTCCCACTGCACATGCATTCGAATTACTTAAATCTTTCTTCATACCTATGATCCCATGCCCCTCAGCTTCAAACAGTCCTGTGTGTCACCATGGAGCTTTAAAGAGAGAACAAGGCTAAAACTTCAATTCTGCCTCAGGCTAATGATTTGACCTTGAACATTTTTGATTCTCAAATGGTGATAACAGCTTGAGTCTTGTGATGGCGACGGTGAGGTGACAAGAGTGAAAGCGTTTTATAAATGGGGACGAACTATCCATTGTCCTTTGTGTCACAAGGGTCCCTTCACAGTGAGCTGAAGCTCATTAAGACCATGTGAAGAAAATGTTGGTGGGAATAAATAGAATATAGAATATGCAAATGTGTTATGATGACAAAGTCCTCATTTTCTCCTCTCAAAACTGACTTTATATTGCTCAATCTAAAATGAAATTTTCAATAGACTTCTTATCACATAGTTTTAGGACTCTGTGAGTGTAACAAAAGCTCTTGGGAAACTGTAAAGTGATGTGTACACATGAGCAATTGTTATTATGTTCTTAGGACTCTTTTTGGTTTGGCATCAGTTCAGTCAGCTGAATGTTCTGAGCAAGAACAATCTGTTTCTTTCCTCTTGGCAAAGAATACAAAAGGCAGAGCAGTTCATAAAAACAGGGACAAGAGAGAAAAATCTCTGTCTCTCTCCCTCTGTCTTTGTCTCTGTCTCTCTTTCTCTCAAAAGCACATACCACATACACACACACACACACACATACACACACACACACACACACACACACATAGCTTCTCCACAGATTACTGCAAATCCAGCATTCAAACATTCATAACAACGCTTAAAATGTATCCTCCTTTCCCAACCAGTTTCTGGATGCATTCCCCAGATATTGTTAAGCTCTAAATTGAGAACAACTCTCTGGTTCCAGCAAGCCATTTCACCTTGTGTAGAGTTCTAGACTTAGATCTGTAATGATTGGCTTTGTCATTTCTCTAGCCTTTTCTACAACTCCCTGGTCAATCAGTCTTCAAACTGTATTAATTTAAAACTTCTCACCAATCCAATGTTCTCTTTCCAATCGCTTTGACACTGCCTATTGAGAACCATCATATTCTTCAATATCTCTATCAGTCATGAGAAACTCTCTATCTCTGCTATGGTCTTCACGGTATATTATATTATTCTGCAATGAGGGGGACATTTTTAAGAGCAAAAGCCTCCCCTTTCCTTGAAACTAAAGGACTACAAATTCTCTGCAATAAAAATCAAATGTCTTAACAGAGTCAATAGAACTTTGCAAGCTCAGACCCTGTGTAGCCTCTGAATTACTCCCTAGAACAGCCTTACTTCCAAAGACAACTGTTGTCTCATTGAGTGAACACATTTTCCTGATTTCAGTACTCAATGGAGCCCTTCTTCAAGGAACTTCTCAATAGCCCTTCCTCCATTGAGGTAAATAAGGTACTGCCCAATCTCAATCTAGTAAAATCTACCCTGCTTCTTCCTTCTGCAGATAACTACTTTGCATGTCAGTCCATCAGAGGTCTCTTCCTTGATTTCTGAAAGTCAGTTTGTTATCCTCTGTACTTTACAGGCTCAATGTCTAGTCATTTTTCCATGCTGGGTGTGTGTGTTTTTTTTTTTAATTGACATATTCTTGCATTGCTGTGACAATTTGACTAATATCTCAGAATATTTTGAACTTTTGCAGGCATGTTTTACTTCCCTCATAATTCTAGATTCCCATATTTCTGTAATATGCATCACACAGGTATTTAAGTGAATGAACATGGATTTTGGCAATGTATGTATCCTTTAACATTTTTGTCATAGAAACTGACATAAATACTGTTTTCTTATATTAAAATGTGGAGGGAATAGGGGACTACTTTTTAGATATGGGTAAAGTACACCATCTCATTAGGATATGTAATACTGACTAAGCTGACGAGAAAGTAGCACTGCTTGAGTTCACACAGCTGTGCCACTTGATTATGTTCCCTGAACATGTTTAGACATAGTTTACTTATTAAACTTTGGTACTAACTTGGTTGGGTAGTAACACACACACTCACACACACACACACATACACACACACACGCGCGCGTGTGTGTGTGTGTAATGTATTTACACAAAGGAGCTATCAGGCTGTCTAGGAACAACAGAAAGAACATGGGTTTTCCCATTTTTTAAACATTTATTTATTTCTTCAAGTTGCATCTCAATCACAGTGCCCTACCTCCTCCCCTTCCCAGTTCCAACCTTCTACCCCCCCCCCCCCCCCCTTCCCCTTTTCCTCCCCCCTTCCCCCCCCCCCTTCCTATCTGCTTTTTTTTTTTTAATTTAATGTGTATCTTTTTCGTTCCAACAATTCCCCCTTTTAGCCCAATAAAAGGCTCTTTTTCTTACAATGGAAAATATAATACAAAACAATAAGAACAGTAAGAGCAAAGTGCATTGCTCCAGAATGTCTTTTCTGTGGGAAACCTGAGTTATCAGTTTTTGTATGACAGTTGGAGTATTTTAAGAGTTTGAATCTGAAATTCCCCTACTCCAAGGCTCATTTTTCTTGGGATGATAGAATACATTTTAGCTTTCATGAAATCCTTACAAGTTTGGGTCAACAAGAACATCATCAGATATGCATACCTTTGAAGATTATGCCAAGTTTGCTCCCACTGCCTGGTCAACTCTCGACTTCTTGTAATACACACTCCCACCACCATTTACATAGTTATTCACTGTACTTTCCACTCCATGTTCCACAGAATCAAATCTTACCTATTAAAGTACGTTTCTGTCAGGTATTGAAGACACTGTGATGTGATAACAACTGATGTATCTTATGTAACTGATTGTGTGTGTGTGTGTGTGCCTTTCCATGATAAAATTCCATCTTCTAGTCAAAGAGTTCTACGACATTGTGTCTAAAACAAAAGCATACTGAAAAGAAAGGTATTTGCTTTCTTGGCATTTAATTTCTTGAGTTCTTTGTAAATTTTAGAAATTGCCCTTTGTCAGATATGGGGTTGGTGAAGATTTTTTCCCAATCTGTAGGCTGCTGTTTTGTTCGAATGACTGTCTTTACCTTACAGAAGCTTTTCAGTTTCATGAGGTCCCATTTATTGATTGTTGGTCTTAGATCCTGAGCTGTTGGTGTTCTGTTCAGGAAGTTGTTACCTGTGCTAATGATTTCGAGGGTTTTTCCCACTTTCTCTTCTAGTAGATTTAGTGTGAGAGGGCTTATGTTAAAGTCTTTGATCCACTTGGACTTAAGTTTTGTACAAGGTGATAAGTATGGGTCTAATTTCATTCTTTTACAAGTGGACATCCAGTTGCACCAGCACCACTTGTTGAAGATGCTGTTCTTTTTCCATTGTGTGGTTTGGTTTCTTTGTCAAAAATTAGGTGACCATAGGTGTGTGGGTTCATTTCTGGGTCTTCAGTTTGATTCCATTGATCCACTGGTCTGTTTCTGTACAAGTACCATGCTGTTTTTATTACTATTGCTCTGTAGTACAGCTTGAAATCTGGGATGGTGATACCTCCAGATGTTTTTTTATTGTACGGGATTGATTTATCTATTCTGGGGTTCTTATTGACCAAATAATCCAATTAAAAAACGGGGAAAAGAGCTAAACAGATAATTCACAAAGGAGGAATTCCTAAAGGCCAAGAGGCACTTGAAGAAATGCTCAGCATCCTTAATCATCAGAGAAATACAACTCAAGACAACTCTAAGATTCCATCTCACACCTGTCAGAATGGCTAAGATCAAAAGCTCAAATGACAACACATGCTAACGAGGGTGTGGAGAAAGCGGAACCCTCTTCCATTGCTGGTGGGAGTGCAGGCTTGTGCAACCACTATGGAGGTCAGTTTGGTGCTATCTTAGAAAACTTGGAATAGCTCTGCCTCGGGACCCAGCCATACCACTTCTGGGTATACATCCAAATGACTCCTCACCAAATCAGAAGGAAGTTTCCTCATCTATGTTCATAGCAGCATTATTTGTAATAGCTAGAAACTGGAAACAACCCATATGTCCCTCAAATGAAGAATGGATTAAAAAACTATGGTACATCTACACAACAGAATACTACTCAGCTATCAGAAACAAGGAAATTATGCAATTTTCAGCCAAATGGATGGAACTAGAAAAGCCCATCCTGAGTGAGCTAACCCAGACTTAGAAGGATACATATAGCATGTATTCACTTATAATTGGATTTTAGCTATATAGTACAGGATATCTATACTACAATCAACACACCAAAGGGAACATGGAGATAGACTTTTTTTTGTTTGTTTGTTTGTTTTCTCTCCCTGTCATGGAGACACTTTTCCCTGGTGATACTGCCTTTTAGGCCTCCAGTGTATGAGGATGCTCTTGGCCCTCATATGACTGCTGAACTGGGGCAGGGGAATGTTTTGTAGGGACACTCCACTCCAGAGGAGTGGGATGGGAGGGTTAGGGGGCAGAGGGTGAGAGGGTGGGACTGGGAAGGTTGGAAAGCAGACACTCTGATGGAGATGTTACCTGAGGCAATAAATAAATAAATTAAAAAAAGAAAATAAAAAAAAAAGGTGTTTACATTTTCATGGCTAATAATCAACAGATTGGTGTAGTTAAAACTGAGGAATCTAGGGTTACACAAATTAGCTTCAACTCCCAGTCCTCTCACTTATTAACACGAAGACATCAAGCAAATGACTCCCTCCATCTGTGAGTTTATTTACTCTTTCCTAAAAGAATTGGATTTCCTCATGACATATTCTGCTTTAATGTGTAAAATATCTCATGATTGGCGATTACTATTCTTATATTGGTTGTAATTTATATTAGTTTAGGGATTTTTCATATGTAAATTGGATCATGCACACCTTTTCGTTTTGATATAAAATTTCTATATAATCAAGAATTTCATGCATGTATGCAACGAGGCAAGAGCATATATATCTACCATGATGGAAAATGTTTTCTCAATATTTTTGTTTATGCCCACCAGACATAGGCTTTTCTGAACTTTGGCAGAACAGCTTCTTTCTGCTGTTTGAAGTGGTTAAGGCTGAGATACTTAACTCGTCAAAGTGCTGAGAAGATACAAAGTGCTCAGCTCTAAATTATATGCTTTTCTCGCCCTGCTTCCAAACCACAGAATCTCAGAAAACAAGGTTGAAGAATGTAAAAACCACATTATGTGGAGGAGTGCTAGGAAATACAAACTTCTGGAATTGACACATCTGTTACACTCATGAACTCACATCACGTGGGGTTATCTGCACAAGCCCATGTACACTGTCTTAATAACTAACTCTGGGTCTTTGCCCTTGGAGAAGTAACTATTTTTATGAATCTATAAAATAATGAAGAGCACTTTAGGTTCTTGTTTAATCAGAGCTTTCTGATTTGTGTCTGGCCAAAGTAAGAATTTGTCAACTCTGCTGGAATAACTGTTTAGGCACTCCTTAATTGATGTGAGATATTTTGTAATACTCTAGTTAGCTTTAGAAATGTCATAACCTGAGTTTTCTCATTAATTTTGAGTTACTAGTCATCTGTAGTATAATTAGAAACAATAGAGAAAATTGGTTCCACATAGTCATAGCAAACTATTTGGGAAATTTGTGACACACATTGTGGCCCAAAGCCTCCATGGAAATCAGCTGTACCAATATGCAGAAAGGAATAATTTGGAAGAAAATAGTGCATGAAAATTTAAAACAAGACCCCTGTATTAGGAGACCTTAAGTTAAAATCTAAGATCAGTGTGTAACCATTTGACTTTGAGTCTGCTAATAAATCTACTGAGCATAATTTTCTGGTCTGGAAAATGATGGGATGATGGTAGCAAGTATTGCATGAGTTCTGTGAACTTGTCGAATAGGAATCAGTCTCAAGTTATAGCTGACTCAGCCCATGTAAGAAATAAACATCAGCTATTATTATGGACATACCTACACCTTCATCCCAGTATAAAGGAATCTGTTTCAAATTCATATAGACATATTGAGCCAAATGAGACTTAGAGCTGGGACTCATTTCCTAAATAATTTGGAAGACATTTTCTTTCCAAGATACTTCCCATTTAATCTACACATCCAGTCAACACTGGTACAATGTTATAATGTTTATATATTTGTACATACTATCCCCAAAGAATTGAAGAAATTCTTATACTTAGGACAATTTCATAAAAATGTCATTTTAACAGCATATATGAACATTGGAGATTGGTATGCTGTTTTTTGAGAATAAATTATTCCACTAGTTAGCCAAAAACATACAGGACTTGAAAATTGTTATCAGTGTATTTGTTTCCAAAGAGAAAAACATACATGTATGTATGTATGCATGTATGTATGTATGCATTCATGTATGTATGTATATAAAGCAATATATGCAGACAGTCTCAGAGCCTCCACAGTGTGTTCTCTTGATCCTCACCATCTGTCACAGTTCTACTCATCTCTTCAACCCCAACTAAAAACCTTCACGTAAAATTATGCTATGGCTAAGCTGATTATGCTCCTCTCTGGGCATATTCTGACCATTGGTCAGACACATTTCTTCCACATTTCACTATTCAATGAGTAATCAAATGACAAATTCTATGCAGTTCTTACAAAAAGAAAAAAGAATTGAAGTTAAATAAAGTAAATGTGTTAGACATGCATGAATAAGAATACCTGTTTCTGGAAAGAAAATAAATGAGGCCTGCATGCTAATGTATTAGTTATTTTATTGAGTTTTCTTTGACCTCAAGATTTGAATCAAATCCAAGTTACTGAAAACTAAGTCATATCATCTTTTGAATGTTACATCTATTCTGAGATCTAAACTGAACAAATCATCTCTTTAAGCTTTGGTTTATTTATATGAGTAGACAAATAATAATACTTCCCCTGGAATTCTTCTGAAAAAAATGTTTAGATCAACAGACCCTAAGAATGTTCTATAAAGTCCTAATTATAGACTGTATAAATAGATACTCTTGGATAAAATAGCATCATCAAACATATTGGCAAATTGCTACACACATATTAAACAAAATAATGCATATTTATTTAAGCTATAACTTTATATAGTAATGCAAATTTTAAAATGTATTTATATACATTATATATTTATTATATACATTTATATATATGGAACTTTTACAACAAAACTCAAATTGGAGAGAAGAAAGGAAAGTGTATTAAACAGAAAGGGAGAGAGAATGTGGTTTCTTTATAACTTTTAACTAAAAAGATTCAAAAAACATCTACAGTCATTAGGTTAAGTGCAATCATTAAAACTGAGTTCCTATTCTGAGTTATTATTTATAGTCCCTATTCTCTGAATAATGAATTAGAGCCTTCATACA
This sequence comes from Lophiomys imhausi, assembly GCA_907164525.1. Classification (NCBI taxonomy): domain Eukaryota; kingdom Metazoa; phylum Chordata; class Mammalia; order Rodentia; family Muridae; genus Lophiomys; species Lophiomys imhausi. Next base: position 7,018,500 of record CAJQZJ010012348.1, on the reverse strand, counting down.
CCTCTGAACTAACCAATGATCATTATAGTCTGACAAATATGATGCTTTGGGTAAATACCATCATTCTTATAGCCTAAGTTCATCTCCACATTACTGTATAAAGAGTAGGAAAAAAATCATTTATTTTCTTATTTTCAGAATGGTTCTAAATTAGGAAATACAGGACACATGTATAGATTCATGCTCTCTCTTTAGGGTGAAAAGTCAGGACAAGGATAAATTATTTGGAAAGATGATTTAAATGACCATATAGAAGTCCTAGCCACTGAAGCCCCCCTGAGGGGCCATTCTTTCTTCTGTCGCTAACCAAATAATATATTATTGTAGTAAACTACTTAGGAAATCCTGTGTTGTCACTTGATTATTAGCCCAGAAACTTTGTCTTTGAACCTAAATCAAACTCCTGAGCATTATGCTCCATGACCAGCATAAACTCTGGTCATGAAATCAGTGTTGTAGGATGCTTGGATAAATTCTTCTGAGTATTCTCTAATTGAATACACTAAAAATAGCTATTTTCCATATACTATACATCATGTAGCCCCTAAGAGTTATACATATTTATTACTTTAAATGCCACTGGAAAGACTTTCACAACTTTTTTTCCCAATCCATTACTGTTACATTTTTTTTATTCTCTCTGAAGACATTAAGTTATACTTCAAGGTGGCCTTGATCTGTTTCTTTTGTCAAATCTTTCCTAGTTCCTCAGCATACCCTCTTTCTCCTTCTCGCCTGCCCTGATTCCTCTTGGTGTGCCTCCCCATCTTGGTGGCCAGTTTCTCTTCAGCACCAGGGCAGCATCTGTCTCCACCCGCATGTGTGTCCTTGTAGACTCCTAACTCTTACTCTTTTTACTTCTCTTCTCACTTCAGTCCCTGCTATGGGATCGCATTCTCAAATATTGTCTCCCCCAGTTGTTACCCATGTACTCTTTCATTGACAGAAAACATATCCATATTCCTAATCTCATAAGCATATTTTATGAATCAAAATTTATTGTGAAGAGCATAACCATTAACCCCTTCTGTTGCTCAGCTCACTGGGTATAGGAAGCCACACTCTCTTGCAGTTTTGTTCTGAGGAAGAAAGGTGAAGTGGGAAATGAAAGGTCCCTTCAACTCCTGCTTTCAGAAATGTACTGTTAAGTCACAATCTCACTAACCTGTTGGGGTGTCTGTCTCCCTACTAGTCTATTTCAGTGCAAGAAAACACCACAACACTTTTTTCTCATCTAGAGATTTTTCTTATTGTATCAAAACAACTTAGTTTCTGAATGATTGTCAAACATTCTGTTCCCCAAATCAAGGTCATTCAGCCAACAAATAACAACTGAAGTTGGTTTTTACAGTGAAGGAAAAGGGGATCTGGGAAGTGGTATTTATTGAACATCTCCGTCATGTCAGCACTACATTAGATTTTGATTTTTTTCTGAACCTCAAAATTCTAATGTATACATGCTAATTTGTTTCCATTATTTTAAAAACATTCATGTGATAGCAGACTGAGTTGCCACAACAAAATGTCTGAGATTTCAATGATTGAAATGTTTTAATATTTCCTCTGTGAATACAATCCTTAAAAGAAAACATATATAATTGTGAAACAAGTTGAAATTCAAGTTATGACTAACTAATGTCTAGGAGCTATCTAGTCCAATCATCTAACTATATACTGCGGATGAAGAAACTGAGGATCAGTAATTGGGATTTGAACTGGGATTTATTGATCCCAGAAATCTCAGTGTTTTAAAGGACTCCACTAATTATTATACCCATGCACTGAATTTTTGTGCTTCACCGGCCTCATGTCATGTTTTGAAGTCTGTACATGACATAGTTATACTGCTAATATTGTGCACTCTGGTAACTCTGCTCATGTTCATTTCCCAGGCTGCTTTATAAACACCAATTAATTAGTCTCCCTAACCCCCTGATGAGATTATTATGTATAAGCATAGCCCTGACATACATGGCCCAGGGAATTTTGACATCAGACATTTAAGTTCAATTCACACCTCTTCCATAGACCTCAGGCTACCTCCACAAAAGCAAAAAGAGAAGAAAGTTGAAAGAGGTGATAGGACTCAGATCAAGAAACTTCTACTGAGAGAATTATGGAAATAAATTTAATCAGAAAAAATTTTATGGTAGAATATTATTCATTCAAGGAGTTCTGAGTTTGGGACAAATGATAGAGGCCTCAACTGGGTTTTGATACCAAGTGCTCTGAAGTCGAATGTCAGTATATCTTCAGCCCAACTGATAAAACCCCATTAGGCAGTGGTTTCATTTGGAAGTGAAGAATGCATAAATTCCTATTCTGTATATTAAACCAGAGACTTGCCCAGTCATCTCAGCCCATATAGCATAGGGTATTTGGGGAATTGTAAGTGTTATACAAACACAAAAAATTGTAAGGTCACTGCTTCAATTCTCATATTTATCCCCTATATTTTGAATTTTGTGGACATTGTGAATACAACACCAGTGTGAAATGCAGTGGACCCCAAAGATGAAGCTACTCATCTTTCTATACTATGAGATAGAATTGTACTGATATTACACAAGGAAGGCTTTTATATATAGATGCAACACAAACAGATTCCTTGCTCCACAGTAGATTGCCTCTTTACTCAATAAAATCCTTTTCCATGAAACTTGAGATATTTTAAACTGCACTTTGCAGCAAGATAAAGTTTATATTTAAAGCCTTGGTAACATCTAAAGTCTCATTAGTTGCAAAATTAATTTATTATTATGGCCTGAATGTTTTGGTTTCCCTAAAGCCCATGTGATAATATATTAACTGCCCCCCCCCCCCAGTGTAATTGCATGGAGGAATTAACTGAGACTTGTGAATGCAGACCTTGTGGATGGGATTACTGCCTTACAAATGAAGTCCAAGAGAGCTTTCTGGTACTCTATCATGTGTGAACATATCCAAAAATCCCTGAAGAAAGTTTAGCCTGAAACTCAGAATAAGGATCAATCTCATCAGAATCTGACCAACCTAATTATCTACTTTCAGATTTTCAGCATCCAGACTAGAAAACATAAGCATGTGCTACATACAGGACCCACAGTCTATGGAGCCATATAATAGCAGTCTGCACTAACACAATTCTGAATCTGATGCCTACAATGACCTGTCTCATTCCTCCACTAAGAAAAGTGAAATGATTTCTCACAAAGTTACTTTGAAGAAAATTAAAGCCTCATAATTCCTTTATTCATTATTAATAAAGGATTTAATTAAGAAATAATTTATTTTAGCAAATATGTATAAATGTCCTTGATAGGAGTGTAAAATAGTACCAGCCTTTTAAAAACAGCTATGCAGATTCTTAAAAATTACTGAAAAATTCTCTCAGTAGAAATGAAACATGTCTTTACATAAGAAAAATGGAAAAACTATGATCACACAAAAGCTTATTTAGGAATGTTCATGTAATTCTTTAAATAGTCAAATACTTAAAATATGTTCATCTACCAGTGAATGGAAGAACAAAGTATAATGTCCACATAGTATAGTGGTTCACTTTTATTGTCAATGTAACTGAGGATGTCTAAAAATATGAGTAAGATTTCAGGCAATGCTTATCCAGAAATTTATAGAGAAGTCTGGTGGTCATGGAAGCAATAAGGGATCATGAGCCATTCTGAATATGAGTTCATCACTTCATAGGCTAAAAGTCCCATTTAAACAAAAAGTTAGGGAGCTAAGGACAGCCCATGCACACATATTCTAAATGTCTGTTGGCATCAGAGTCCAGATTCTATAGCCTTTGACTGCAGAATTGCACAAATGCTCTCCCTCCAGAGTCCTTCACGACTTCTCTTTCAGGTTGGGATATACTGTTGGTATATCTCTTCTTCAGAAGCTTCCAGAATGTTGAACTAAGGACCTATCATCTCCTGTACCTCTTCAGCCTATGGATAGCCATTATGGTCCTATTAATCCTCAAATTATATATACTAATAGAATGGATTCATTCATACACACATATATAATATTATATATAATTTCTATCATATAAGATCAATAGCATATGTTCTAGGAAAGATAATATGCAAAATATGTAACACTACTAGTTAACACAAAGAAATAATAAAAACAACACATCTATGAATTTCAGAAATATTATACTCAGCTAATGGAGAAAGGTGTAAGAATATATTCCAGGATTCTGTTGGATGAATCCTAAACTAGAAAATGGACTGAAGAGATGATGCAGTTGGTAAAGTACTTGGTGTGCAAATATTAGAACCTGGTTTCAATTCCTATAACAAATGTTAAAAACCAGCACTGAAGTCTCAACATGGCTTACTAAAGGCACAAACAATGACAACAACAGAACATGTTAATATGGAAGGGGGAACATTTGCAAAACCTTAACCTTAGAAAAAGAACTGTAGGCAACTGGAAAATACTAAGAAAAAAGAAAGTAGGAGAAAAGTTCTGTACCAATTACCGTTCTATAGCTCTGAAGACATTATGACCAAGGCCACTTATAAAACAAAATGCGTAATTGGAAAGTTGTTTACATTTTCAGAGACTTAGTCAATGGCCATCATGGTGGGGAGTATGGCAGTAGACACGCAGGCATGATCTAGTAGTAGCTGATCTTATGTATGATCCAGAAACTGAAGGCAGAGATGGTGTGTGTGTGTGTGTGTGTGTGTGTGTGTGTGTGTGTGTGTGTGTGAGAGAGAGAGAGAGAGAGAGAGAGAGAGAGAGAAAGAGAGCAAAGAGAGAGACTAGGTCTCTGAACATCTGAAACTTTAAAGTCCATCTTGGTGACATACCTTCTCTTCCAACAAGGACACACTTCCTAATCTTTCTTAAACAATCCATCAATTGGGAACCAAATATTCAAATATATGAGCTTACAGGGTAGTAGGAAATTCTTATACAAATCACCACAAGGTCTTTTTTTAGAGAAGATATCTCCTCATTCTCACTCAAATCACTACAAGGTCTTTTTCAGAGATAAAACCTCAAATTGTTTATCCAATTCTAAGTGGTTAAGTCCTGATATTATATACACATAATTAGCATTACACTGAGCAGGCAGGAAATATATACATACTTATATTTATATATAAATATATATATATATATTGTATATGCATGTGTGTATTTAGGACTGTACATACATACATACACACATACATACACACACACACACACACATACACACACTCACCTCAAAAATTAAATAAAAGTCCACCATGACTTTAAGAGAGAATAAGTGAGTGCACAAGGGAAAGGTTGGAGGAGGACAGATAAGGAGATAGTTGATGTAACTATAAGAATTTTTTCTTAAATAAGTCAGTATGGAGGTGAAGAAAGTTAGATCTCTGTGGCTCACTAGCCAGCCAACCTAGGTTAATGGCAAGCCCTAGGAGAGTGAAGATCCCTATCCCAACAAACAGAGGACAGAGATTGAAAAACAACACCAAATGTTGTCCCCTGGCCTCTGCATAAGCATACCTGTGTCAGTGTATACTCTAATACAGGCATACCTTCACTTATGTGAGCATACAAAGATGTATAAAAGCTCACACAAAATGAAAAATTAATCTTGACTGTTAAGAGCTTCCTCTTGCACTGAGGGCCTATATGGCAACCCCATTAGGGAAAAGTATCCCAGGTAACAAGGTCTATGTTCCTGTTTCTTTCAGTGTGTTGGCTGTAGGATAGTTATCGTGTACTACATGACTAAAATCCAATTGTAAGTGAATAGATGTCATGTGCATCTTTCTGAGTCTGGGTTAGCTCACTCAGGATGAGCTTCTAGTTCTATCCATTTGGCTGCAAATTGCATGATTTTATTGTTTCTAATAGCTGAGTTGGGTTTCATTGTGTAGATGTACCACAGGGGTTTTTACCCATTTTTCAGTTGAAGGACATCTGGGTTGTTTCCAGTTTCTAGCTATTACAAATAAAGCTATTAACAGAGATGAGGAGATATCCTTGTGGTTTGGTGAGGAATCGTTTGGATGTATACCCGGAAGTAGTATGGCTGGGTCTTGAGGTAGAGCTATTCCATGTTCTCTAAGATATAGCCACACTGATTTCCATGGTGGTTGCGCCAGTTTGTGCTCTCAGCAGCAATGGAGGAGTGTTCCCCTTTCTCCATAGCCTCACCAGCATGTGCTGTCATTTGAGTTTTTGAATTTTTTGGAATCTCCCCCACCCTTTTATTACTTGTTTGAGAATTTTATACATAAGATTTTTTTGAAAACCATCTGAGTCCTCTGAGTGCTGCTTGTACATACATGGGTCTAGGACTCTCTTCCTAGGGCCCCCAATCATAGATAGCCTCTCAAGGGTTACAGTTGAATGAAACTGTCACCCTCTTCCCCAAAAGTCATCTTTACCAATAGCTCCTCACCTAAGGGTGGTATTTCATGAACCCCTCCCAAATCCATAGTGCAATTTGACTGGCAAGTTGAGAGCAGCATTAATCTCTGGGTATAAAGACAAGAACTTAGGGGTTAATTTATTGCTACATTCATTTATCAGAAAAATATATTAAGTTTTCTCCTGGGGCCTTTGACCTAACCAGCCATGAACTTGTGTCCCAGTTAGTAGAGTCATGCTTGACTTCTCTGTCTAATGGAATGGACTTTAAAGCCGGCCAGAATGTAGTTGGTTACTCCCGTAGCATGAGCACAGCCATTGAACACTGCAACAGTGAACATATTGTGTCAGGCCAATTGCTATCAAGGCTCATGGGCTTCACAGCTAGATAGAACTGTTAACGTTTTTCCCCTAACTTAGCATGCCTAGACCCTTTTCAAGCCCCATGAAACCCAGTCAGTAAGAATAAATGTTCATATTGGTAATAGCTTTATTTCTTCATAACTGATTACTTAAGTGTATGATGTCTTCCTCAGTGGGATATTACTGTAAAGTAAGAAACCAAGAGTTATGAAAATAGGCCATAATGTTTGGAGATGTCTGTGCTCCCTCCCACTTATCAAAAGCTTCTGGCAGTAGACAATGATTTTTTAATTTATATGCAGTATTTCTACATATTGATGTGGTCCATTATGATATTTTAAAGCATGTATAAAATGTTTACTGATCAAGTCAGGAAAATTTGCCATTTCCATTTTTATACTATTTCTTTATATTTGGAGAAGACAAGCTTCTATTTTTTTCTTGTTGTTCATAAAATATGTAATAGTTTATTGTGAACTGCATAGTAACACTTTCTACAAGAGACTGAAATAATCTATATCTTGAGCAAGGTAATAACACAAGTATGTATGCATATGTTGAAACTCAGTGAATACTATATTTGAAATTGGCATATTTCATCTGTTATGCATAAATCATGCATCTATCAACTATATTTCAAAGTATATACAAATATTTTATCATATTAAAAGGTGTCAACTATATTGTTTCTTCTCTCACAATCTGAACAACTTATTATTTACTTGTTCATGAGGAGAAGGAAGTTACATGTTTTAGTTCTATACATTTAATATTTACAACTCAAAAACATTCAGTGCCATTTAAATACATGGAGCTTTTTGTTCTGACAAAAGTTTGAGTAGACAACACCTGCTCTGATGTGTCAAATCATAGTGTTTTCACTAGTGGCATTTCATACGACTTTGGGAATTCAAGCAAGTCTTCATATAGGCTCTACTTGCTAATACCTTCTGTTCAGGTATGCTTAAGTTATAGGAAAGTTAAAGGACATGGCTCTTAAACTGCACCAACAGAACATCAACTTTCATCATTGCCTCCCTCTCTCATATGTTGTATGAGCAGAAATTACTCACATTCACAATTAGAGTGGTGTGTAAGCCTCACCTCCCCATAACAAGGCACAGATGATGAGGGCCGACTCTGCCAGACATATATCCCTCAGGGCGTTTTATGGGCATTGTGTAAAAGTAACTTTTATTCACCTGATGTAATTGTCATCTTGGCAGCGTACTGCCTCCATCTGATAACCTAGTCCCAGTCACAGATGCATCAAGCTTCCATACAATCTGATATAGGCATAGAATGTTTTCAGCCTCTGAGACTTACTGCTGGATAAGTTTGCCCTTTCTAGTTCTTTCTGAACTCTGGCTGGCTGGTTCAACTCAGCTGTTCTGACTCAAACTCCTCTCCAAGATGATGGATAAATCTGGCTTCCCTCAGATTCTCACTGAATTGTTCTGCTTGGCCTCAAATTAACTTTAGCAATCTATTTTAATCTTCTGGCTCCTCATTATCTGACTTGTTTTGTTTTCACCTGTATCTACCTAGTTCACACTGCCTCTGTAAAATTCTCCTGGTAAAACTGCCTCTTAATTCCATGAACTGAACTTCCAGGAACTTAAGTCCACTGCACTGCCTCTCAACTCACTGACTCTACCTAATTGTCTAGAACTCAGAGATCTGCATGCCTCTGTCTCTTGAGTAGTGGGATTAAAAGCATGTACCATCACACCTGGACCTAAGCATTTCCTTACCTGAAACTTGCTCTATACCAGGCTGGTCTTCAACACAAAGATCTGCTTCCCTCTGTCCCCTGGGATTAAAAGTGTGTCTATACTCCAGTTGGATCACATAGGACTAGAAGGTCTTTGGATGTGATCTCTTGCCAGAGAAGCCATGTTCTGAATTAAATATCTTCTACAGCATTGTCTAATTCACTTCTCTGTATAACCAAAGGAAGAGAACCCTTTGTTGATAGGTAAAGTGGTTAATTAAATGTCACACAAGTGACACAAAATGCCATATCTGGAATTCCAACCCAAAGACAATGGTGACATATGTGTTAATTTTTGAGTATAGTGACCCCCTTGATGCTAATATTGACCAGAAGGTTGTCTTTGACTGTAACAAGAAATGGTGTATAATTTAACCATAGGTGAAGTCAAACATCCAAATTGAGTTGCAATCTGACATTACTGATAGAAGTGTAATTTCTGTGGTTGTGTATGAGAGTTATATCTTCTCATTTGTCTGAGGTTAAGCCTAGGAATCTCATCTATAAGCATGTTAATATTTTATGTGGTTTGTTTTACTATATCACATGGTAAGATGTAAAATCTGTTGCATGGACCTAGGAAAATGTCTTGGCTATGCCTTGGTCAGCAGTGATAAAACTAAGGATCTACAGGCCTAGTTCTTCAACCCTTGTCAGACAAGACAGAAAAACTCTCCCAGGTATTATTGCCTATGAAAGAACAACACATGTTTTGAATCTAAATCAGTGTAACAAGGGGCTTACACTTCTTATAAGGCAAAAATCATTGTGATGCTGGGCCAAGTCAAACCATCTGTTGCCTTGATAAGCCCCAAGATATAATTTTCTCAATCACATAATAATGTCATGCAAACTTCAACCAAGAAACATAATGATGGTGAAATTCACTCATCACTATATCATTGCTTTCAGATTGACACTCAGAAAATTACAATAACTACGGTGTAGAGAGGTAGGGAAGTAGCAAAGAAGGGGCTTTGGAGGGACCAGAATAGCATGAGAGAAAAAGAGAAACAGCTAATACATCAAGAGGCAGAGGCAAATCTTCATGTACATACAGTTCATTCTCACATCAAACTACTTTACAAAACTACTTCAAAGATAAAATTAAGAATTTTGGAGAACCATACCAGTTCAGAGTACAGAGAATAATTGACTGTCAAATGTCCATCCTCAGATGGGACATCTATAATACATCTCTTCCTGTAAAACTCAGGAAACATCATAGAAAGAGGTGTGGAAAGATTTTCAAAGGAAACCACTAAGGTGATTGTTGCAAAATAGCTTCTTCTAGACATGAGAAGATGCTGCACTGATCAGTTCTCAATGGTTGTGGTTTATGAGCAAGTTTAAACCAGTCAACACTGAAATCAGCATGAAAGCTTAAACACACAACAAGGCTTTAAACTCCTAATTCAAGAGCTACAGGCTTTTGATTGCTAGTACAGCAGCTCCAGATTCTTCATAGTGCTATGTGTGTTGTGGGGGGTACTGTTTATTCTCAAGTGGTCAGTCCTACGTTCACGTGCATATGGGCAACGCTCATTAAATTCATCAGATTACATATTTTCAAAAATATAAGAGGACATGAACTTAAGGAGGTCTCAGGAAAGAACATTAGAGGAATGGGAGGGTAGGGAGCTGAGTAGTAAAGGATAGATATAATGCACATGTGTGGGGTTGATGTCTGATATTGAGTTTTTAAAAAATCCTACTGTAACCACAGAACATTAAATGCCATTTACTGCACCCTTATAAGTTCAAAGTATATAACGATTTTATGGTAGAGATTAAGTTCGTGCTAATTAGGAGCTAAATGTGGTGGTATCCAAAACCGAATAAATCCCTGTTCAGTGTTAGCTAGCTATGTTTAGCCAAGTGCTTATCCACACTGCATCACAGATTTATCAAAAATATAGTTGTGTACAATCATGTCAATGTATTAAATACATTAGCCACTCTAGCAAATACCTAACCCACAGTGTAACTTATACATAAATATTACCTATTCACTTATTATTTTTAAATAATGACCATACAAATATCCCATAGCTCTTCTATGCATGTCTCTAAGAAAATTTGTTTTTATCACTAATTCACTGATATGAGTTATAATAAACATGTCTATATAGTTATCTTCTGTATGCTCTTATTAGTGAGCAGATGATTTTAAAACAATATTAACAAACAAACTATAAATGGGAAAAATTTAAATGCATATTCATACATAATTATATCATTTTTCCTTATAAGATACCATTACATGCTCATACATATGCACACTTTTATAAAGCTACTTTAGCACTGGATATTCCATTTTTATTTTACCTAACATCATATTGTAAGCTTGTTCAGATGCTACATACCCATAATTATTGCTGCAATGGTTGCATAATATCTTATTATATTGATATATCATAATTTACTATAAATTATTCCCCTCTTGATGGACATTTAAGTTGTTACAATTTTTGGCGATTATAGCTAATGGTATAGTTATCATCACTGAGCCCTTAGTTTTATTTTTGCTGAATTATTTTCTTGGGATCCATTGCTAGGAAGAAGATTCCTGGGGCAAAGGAAATAAATACATGTAAGATTCTTGCTACATATTGAGCTGTAGTTTTTCCAGAGGGGCAATAATAGTAAATAACAACAATAATAGTAAATAACAACAATAATAGCTGCAAGCAACACGTTATCTGCACAGATGCCATGCTGAACTGATGATGCACATTGTTTCATTCTCTTCTCTCTAGGTTCATAAGAATTATTCTCATTTTACATATAAGGGAACTGAGGCAGAGGGAAATTAAAACAACTGGTCCTGGGCCATGTATTTAGTAAGTCACAAAACTGGGAAAGGAACCAAAACCTTGTGCAATATTGAAGTGTGTTTATTAAACTACACATTTAAATGCTTTGCTTTACATCCTGCTGTTGATAGGGCTAAGACTGTTCAAATTTCCCAATACTGACTTTGATATCTCTATAGAGAGTCCACCATTATCAGCTAACGAAGGATGCATTTTTTTCTTTTTTTCATGTTTATTTATTACTTCAGGTTACATCTCCATCCCAGTACCCTCTTTCCACCCCTCCCAATCCTGCCCTCCCACCCTCTACTTCCTATCCCTTCCATCCTACTCCTTTGGAGTGGAGTATCCCTACATATCAGTCCTCCACCCCAGTTCAGTAGCAGTATGAGGGCCAAAAGCCTCCTCATACACTGGGGGCCTATAAGGCAGCACCACTAGGGCAAAGTATCTTATTGACAAGTAACAAAGTCTATGTTCCAATTCCCTTTGGTGCATTGGCTGTATTATAAGGCTAAAATCCGACTATAAGTGAATAGATGTCATGTGCATCCTTCTGTGTCTGGGTTAGCAAAACTTAAGTCCAAGTGGATCAAAGACCTTAACATAAGGCCAGTCACACTAAATCTACTAGAAGAGAAAGTGGGGAAAATCCTTGAACTCATAGGCACAGGTGACAACTTCCTGAACAGAACACCAACAGCTCAGGATATAAGACCAACAATCAATAAATGGGACCTCATGAAACTGAAAAACTTCTATGAGACAAAAGACATTGTCATTTGAACAAAACCGGAGCCTAGAGATTGGGAAAAGATCTTCACCAACCTCACATCTGACAGAAGGCTAATATCCAAATTTCACAAAGAACTCAAGGAATTAAATGCCAAGAAACCAAATAATCCAATCAAAAAATGGGGAACAGAGCTAAACAGAGAAGTCACAAAGGAGGAATCCCTAATGGCTGAGAGACACTTGAAGAAATGCTCAGCATCTTTAATCATCAGAGAAATGCAACTCAAGATAACTCTGAGATTCAAAATGGCTAAGATCAAAAACTCAAATGACAGCACATGCTAGTGAGGTTGTGAAGAAAAGGGAACACTCCTCCATTGCTGATGGGAGTGCAAGCTTTTACAACCACTATGGAAACCAGTCTGCAGATATCTTAGAAAACTTGGATGCATTGTCTTTTAAAATTCTTCCTTGTCCTTAAATAGAAAAGTGTTCACAAGCTTTTTGATCGCCATGTTGGTCTGCTCTCCTGCCTTCCCTTTCTTGGGCCTTTTTTCTCCTCTTGTGTTGTCTTCTATCTTCTCAGCTTCTCTTCTGCCAGAAATTTCACCTTATTCCTGAGCACACATTTACAGTATCTTGGAATGCTTAGTTTTGCTAGAACCTAAGGTGGCAATGCTTCTCATTATTTTTTTTCACACTACACTTTCCTCATTCCACATGTTTAAACTATTGTACCAAATGCTATTTAAAAATTCTTGTACTTTGTGTTTGTATTTTGCAACTTACATTGAATGCTATCAAAAGTAAATTACTGATATAACATGTTCCTTAAACATTATAATGGCTATTTTAAAAGATTTATGGAAGTCTTTGCTGCAAATTTAATCCAATTTGAGAATAAGTATTTTTACAAGAACACTCTTATAATATATGAGAGATTCAGAATAGGCTTTGTGACATTATATGTCTATTTTTAAAGCAATCATTTGGGATACAATGAAACATGCTTTGTTCTAAAATATTAATATATTGTCTGAAGTATGTTTCTTGTGGGAGTTGATCATATTTCATTGTTTTAAATGTGATTTCTTTGATAAGAAGGAACTGTTCTAGTGGCTGCTGGAAAGTATCTACTGAGCTTTAGTCTATAATTTAAAAATAACTGTGAAAAAAAGATAGAGAATTAAATAAGTAGGTTCTTAAAAAACACACAGAAGGAAATTGAACAGCTTCCAGTAAGTCTTGAAGTGAAAGAATGATTCTACATACAGAACCTTCTATTATAGATGCTGCAAGTGTACCAGAGATAACTCTCCAAAAATCCATCATATAACTTAGCGAACTTTCGAACTAAGCCCAGCTGAGAAACAACATTCTAGATTATAACGCCTATCTCCCGAGGCTTATGTGTCTTCTAACTTTCTTATTTCTCCACCCTCCCCAACCTCCCCCCACTTCACTTGTTTTCTTCCTAAGCTCTTTTCAGTCTATAGCAAAGTGAAATATTCAAATACATTTTCAGTCTAGGAAGAAATGAAAGTGTCTTCTGCTCCCCTTCCCTTATATTGTTTTCTCATAGTCATTTCTGCAGACTCAAGTCTTGATGGATATATTTTGTGATATTTTGAAATAGAAAGTTTTCAAGGAAATTCTTCCCAAAGCACAGAGGAGCTGAGCAGCTAAGAAGAAAGTCAGAAGTTTCTGTTGGTACCCTATGGTTGTTGTTATAATGGAGAACCAAAAAACACAGCATACAAGAGAAACAAACTTAACCCTTTTCTCATAAGAACCAAGTCATTATCAGTCTCTAGTGGGTCCTGAAGCTAAATCATCCTTTTCAAAATATCTTGAGAGCATCCAATGCATGGTAAATATTTATAGAAAAGTAGTATACATTCTAAAGTTGCTCTTTTAAGGTTGGAAAGCAATTTCAAATTTGTTTGTTTGAGTTGGGTTTAATATCTTAATATGTCTGCAGTGTCTCTTCTCATTTCTTTATACTAGAATTATCTAGGCCTATCTTTGAAACATAGAAGGCATCCAGATTGATATTTGCTGAATGAACTGCCTTGGAAATTCAGTCAGGGAAAGTCCAATCAAAAGGCCTGCTGGGAATCTTCCCTTAAACTTTTCAAAGAATATCATGCAACCCAGCAGGCCTTCATACAACAAACAGACTGCTTAAGTGATAGAATTCAGCAGGCATTCAAAGGTCAGAGTTATGACATTTACTGCAACATAGATGATAAAAGAAAACCAAAATAATGGAAGATAACTCCTCAATTATTATTAGTCAGGGAATGAGAAAATACTGTCAGGAAATGGACTAAATATTTAAAGTAGTGTCTTCATGCCTATTGACATAAAGAGAAACCTACATGGTATTTAAGAAGTGGTAAGTGATTTCTAGACACGATTGTGCATACAAGGATGCAACTGAGTGGTTAGTATGTAACAGTCAGGTAGGTTCTCACTGTGCATCTGAAATTAGAATGTTATTTATTTCACTTAATCTCAGAACTTGATGAAACCCAGGTTATTAGGTAAGGTCTTTGTTGTTGTACTTGTTTTTTTTTTTTTTTTTTTTTTTCACTTGAACAAAAACGAGACCTAAAGGAATTGAGTCCATTGCCCAAATGGGAAAAGCTAGAGGTTGCCACTGCTCAGGATTGAGTCCTCCCTATAATTCCTCTGCATATGCCATCATTGCTCTATGACTTTTTATTGCAATAGGTTTTTTCTTTTGCAATTCTGATTTTAAGTATACACAAAGACATATGTGTTAAAGACTTGGTCCCCAGCTTATGGCACTATTAAGGATGGGGATAAACCTCTTGAAAGTGGGATTCAATGTAAAAAAAAAAAAAATGAGTTCTCTAGGCATGTCCTTGAAAGAGCTGTAATCACATTGTCCTCTTTCTCTCTTTGCCTCCTAGATACCAGAAAGTGAGCCCTTTCTCCACCTGTCTCTGCTTCCACTCTTGCTAATTCTTATTTTCAAGCTTCCCCAATGATTGGTTAATAACCCACAAAACCTTCAGCTTTTCTTTAGAAAATATAACATCAATTATTGTCATCAATTTCCAAAGCCTTTAAGGAAAAACTTTAACCTAAGATGAACTGTCTAACCTTCCAATGACTCAGTATCCCAGGCAGCACTGTGAAAGAGAAATGCTTGCTTGGAGAATTTAAGTTCTAAGTCTTATAACTTTAGCATCATTTAATAATTCTCTCTTCCTCCCCCTGTTCTCTCTCTTCCTTTCCTTCCCCTTCCTGTTCTTCTTTCTCCTGTTCATTATTTTCCTAATCCCTTTGCTTCTCTCCCAGCCATTTTCCCTATCTGTATCATGCTATGCTAGTGACTCAAGTTCAAACAAACTGTAAATCGGATTCAGGTGTTTGCCTGTATGGCTTAAAAACACAAGGTTTTTCTTTTTACAAGAATACGTTCCCCTTTTCCTGCCTGAATTGGTTCTTCCTGCACCCTCCTATCCTATGGTTTTCCCTCTATTTTTAGAAAGACAGTCTGAACAGTCTTAATATATCAATGACATTTATAACACATGTTAATATCTAAAGCGTCAATGCTCTATTTGTAGAAATGACTGCTGATGTGATGAGATGCTTTTGTTATGTCAGTGACTTTTATTATAAATAGGATGAAACTGTGTACTCCTTCTGGAAAATTAAAAAAAAATAATAAAGTGCTCTCTGGCCTAG
Organism: Lophiomys imhausi; assembly: GCA_907164525.1. Taxonomy (NCBI): domain Eukaryota; kingdom Metazoa; phylum Chordata; class Mammalia; order Rodentia; family Muridae; genus Lophiomys; species Lophiomys imhausi. The sequence goes on along the minus strand of CAJQZJ010012348.1, from coordinate 7,002,720 downwards.
TTTGTTCAACCTTCAGCCTCATGTATGAGGGATTTATTTTTATTTTGGGGGTGCACGTTTTATAATTTGCTCTTTACAAGTTCAAGGTTAATATCTGTCTCTTAGAATAGAAGACAGCAGGCTCTTCTAGAAGATGCATTAGAGCAGTAAGTGTGGACACCTGGGGATCCATTTTATAATCTTTGTAATTTCTCAGGCTCCTTGTGGTTCCTAGCACCTCAGGACTCTGAAGGTGGCCAGTGCTAGGGTTGTATATAAAGCATATAATGCTGATCTCTGTCTCTCCACATTTCACTCATCATTAAAGTGCATTTTGCAATTACAGAAGTTAAGACTAAATGCAGCTGTATTGGGTGAAGATAGGCAAGGGCTAGAACTGCTGCTGGGTGATCTGGAAAAGCTACTCTACCTCTCTGAGTTGGGTTTTCTTCTATAAAATGCTGAAACATTGGGAATGTATGCTAAGCCATATAACTCTCATAATTGTGGCCTATTATTTCTGTTGTTTTGTATTTTAATTATTGTTATAAGAGAAAGAATTATTTGTTGGACTGAAATGGGGAGCTGTTGAGGGTAAAAAGATATACTTTAAACTTAAAAAAAATAAAAAGGGAAGAGGATGCGGAGTTGAGGGGGAAGAAAGTGGGAGGGTGGGACTGGAGGGGGGGAGTAGGGAGGGGATTGTGATTAAGATGTAACTTGAAGAAATAAAAAATAAATTATTTTTTTAAATGCTGAAAATAGGAGGATCTACTTAACAGAGATAGCAAAGACAATATATTTAAATAGACATGTACATTTATATATACATATATAAATAAAATATATACAACATTCAAGAATGAAGTAAATGTTTAAATAATAACCATTGCATATTTTATTTCAGTGATTCTTATTTCTGTCCTGTTGGTGAAGAATGTTTTCTTTTGCAAATTTGGATGAGCTACTATTCATCTCAACCCTGAAGTTTAGCATGTATCTCTTATGTCTTGTCAGGCTCTTTCCTAGGCCCCACTCCTATTATACCTACACACATCTATGGTCTAACTATACATACTTTTTATTGTTTAGGATTTTTATACATTCATATAATGTATTTTGACCAAATCTGTCCTCCATTTCCTCACCTCCAGTCTTTTCCTACTCTACTATCACGCTATCCTCCCAGATTCATGTGCTGTTTGTATTATTGATTAAGTTCTTTATTTATTTTACTTCCCAATTGCAGCTTACCCTCCCTCTTCTCCTTCCAGTCCCTCCCTCTCCCTTTTCCTCCACACATCTACCTTTCCTGACTTTCTCTTTGAAAAGGGAAGGCCTCCCAAAGATATCAACTAGCCTTGACATATCAAGTTTCAATAAGACTAGGCGCATCTTTTCCTATTGAGACTAGATAAGGCCACCCAGTTAGGAGAAAGGGATCCAAAGACATGTCACATATTTAGAAACAGACCCTTCTCCCAAGGTTGGAGTCCCACATGAAGACCCAACTCCCAACTGCACATCTGTGACATATGTGCAGTGAGCCTAGGTCTACCCCATGCATGGTCTCTGGATGGCAGTTACGTCTCTTTCCTATTTTTTTTAAACTCACTGTTTCTACCTAGTGCTTCTAGTATGAGCCCATTAGCTGGATCCCAAGTAACCTCTTAAGGTCCTTGTGACTGTAGAAAAATGTCTTTTCCCCTTCTACCAGTTATCAGTTGCCAATAGATTCTCAGATTGATATAAAACTTTATGAGCTCCTCCATATTTCATGATTATTTTTGACTGTGTTGATAATATGCAGTTCTTGGGCATAGCATCACAGCTAATGTGAGTTCACTTGTGCAACTACCCTTTCAAGTCTAGAAAGTACTGTTTTGTGATAGCTATCTAATACCTATAACCTTTATAAGCTTCTCACCCATTCTTCTGTAATGATATCTGTATATGATACCTTTTGACGGAAGACTATGATACAAATGTGACATCTAGGGTTGTTCACTCTGAAGGCTCTTATTGTCTGTATATTGGCCACTTGTGGTCTCTATGTTAATTACTATGGCCTCTGCATAGTCACCAGTTGTGGTCCCTATGTTAATTGCTAACAGAAACTTCTCTGGTGAGAATTGTGATATTCATTAGCCTACAGTTATAAAGATGAGAACACAGAAGATAGTTCATTCCAATTAACAGAACAAAAGTAGAGAAATCTGTCCTATGGACTACAACCAACATGGGTTCCTATCTCTTAGTGGTACCAGGCATGAGTTCTATTTTACAAAGCAGCTTGTATTCCCATTTGTGGCACATTTTTTCTTGGAAAAGATAACAACCATGAAGGCCTCATAACTGAGATTAGTAACCTTGCCAAAACAAGCAAACAAACAAACAAACAAAACCAAAAACAAAACAAAAAAAGACACCGGGAGCTTAGGAAGTTTCTTGTTTACTTCTGCTTTGTGAGGGTGTAGAAAAAAGAATCTACTATGATCTTATGGAAAACCTTTCCTATACATTGAATCCTGACCTTTGACCTTCTATCCTTCAAAAATTTAAGAAATAAAATTAATAATTCTATGATTGATTTTACCACACTTACTGTCCAGTCATTTCCCAGATCATTAATTCTTTTAAGGTAGAACTTCTATCTCTTTGTCTATTATATACCACCAAATCAGAGATCAAAAATAGAAGAAATTCATATCAATACTGAGTAGTGAGCATTTTTGATGTCTTCTGACAAATTATTTTCTCAGTGTGTAAATCAGGTATTAGTTTCTGCTGGCTTTCTTATGTCAAGCACATCTTTACTTGTTCACCGCACCTTGACATGGTTCTTTAAAGTAAATGTTGGCAGTGGGGTTTAGTCATGCATGATATAGAAGCAGCAGTTCTTGATATCGGATATCAAGTTCTGGTATCTATATGCATGTCCTATGGAAAATATAGGCCACTGACTGAATATGCACCAGTGAGCAAGACTGACTTTCCTAAAGTTTGAGGTCCCAAACCCTGATGAACTTACTCAGATAAAGAGCAAGCTACTCTCCATTTTCATGATTTACATGTTTAATAGTCACATATTTAAGGATCTGTGTTACAGTGTACTAGATAATAGAAGTAGATGTCCTTTATAGAATTCAAACCAAAGCAGTGAGTACCAACCCAAAATTTCCCTGGTTTATCCTTCTGAGTTAGTTAGTGCAAGAAAAATAATAAACAAATTTTGTCCTAATTTACTATAGCATCTCTTCAGTAATTACTGGGATCTCATAGAAATAAAGGTGATGGATACATCTGACTACTGTATTTAGGATATTAATATCATTTGATACTACCAAATCATTAATCTTTATTTACTTTCAATTAAGTAGATTAAACCCAAGATTTGTTTATTATCAACAAGTGCTTTATAAATGAATCATATCCCAACCTCTAACCCCTGATCTTTATGAAATTAACCAATTTACTAGTTCTGGAAAGTCTTAAATACACACAAAAAAATTACATAACTATAAAATTAAAAAGTTTATAAAAATGATAAAACTCAGCCTTCATTTACCTAATCAGAACTACACGAATTACATGAAGGCATAAGTCTAACCCCAAAACACATTCTTGTACTATAATGTTCACATTTCTGAATCTTATCAAACACAAGCTACATGATTCATGGCCATAAGGGGAGCTCATATATTCCCTTAGAGGTTGCATTGCAAAGAATTCCACATTTCTGCTTTCTGACCTTTGAAATTTTTACAAGTCCACAATGATAATATTATGAGGCTCGGTGACTATACTCAAATTAACACACTGAATATTTTAAAATAACAAGAATGACGTGGATTTCAAATGCTTTCCCTTAAAAATGATAGATAAGAGAGAACATGTTAAGTACTTTGAGTTAATAATTCCATGTTTCATACATAATTTAAAATACCACACATTATCTTATAATAGCACACAGTTATGATTTATTGATCATTTTTTATTTCAAATGCATATCAGCTACAACTCATATTCCTTAAAATTCCCAGCCCTGGAAAGAACTGTATATAAATTGAGAGAAACAGTATATAGGACACAACCTGAAGGTGATTTACATTTTATTAAGTATTGTCATTATACGGAGGTATCAAGGCATTTCCCTGAATCTGTGGCTGGCCAAAAGCAGCATCCCCTTTTTCTCACTAATGTTGACATGATTGACTATCACAGCTCTGCTTAAGTCTTCATGTCCAGTTGGTCTGTACTTAGGATCCAAGTAAGAGTCTGATCCTCTCCATATGTGTCCCCATCTGCTTAAATTCACATCAACAGGAATCTGTTCTCATGGAAAAAACAAAATCACACCAATGCAAATGAACAGACCAATCTGTGTAAGCACATAATTGTCTTTTCTCCTATCATGGCTGTCAAGGACTCAGGAAGCAAATGCATTAGGATCACTGTGAGAGCAAAGACAGCATAGGCTACATAAGTGAGTTTAAAGCATGGATTATAGAGTGAGATCCTGTCTTAAAAGAGCAAAGAGAAGTGCTGGAGAGATGGCTCAGCCAGTAGAGTTCTTATAGTGCAATTAGGAAGATTTGAGTTTGGATTCCCAGAGCCCACATAGAAAGCTGTATGCAGCAGCCATGATTGTGAAACCAGTATTGGGGAACCAAATGCACAAGGTTCCTTTGGCCTTGCTATCTGGACAGTCTGGCTGTGTCTGTGAGTTTCGAATTTAAAGAACTCTCTCAAAACATAATGTAGAGAGAGGCCCATTAGGGAAAACACTCAGTACTGACCTCTGGATTCTAAATGCCTGTGTAGTGTTTGTGTGCACACAGGTGCATGCATGTGAGTGTGCATGCAAATACACACACACACATACCCCAAAAGATGGTCTTAACAAAGGTATTAATTTGAAGTGACACAAATACTACACAATGGCTCCCAGCATCATCATCTCTAAAAGGAACTGGTAACAGAACCTATCAAATGAAGTATTTATCAACATTACATACAAATTGAATCATACACATGTTTGAAAAGAACAAATTTTAAAATCTGAAAGGCATTCAAAATGAATAAATTATGATAGAATATGAGGGTAAAAGAATAAAGACTTAAGCAAGGCTTAAATAATATTAAAATATTTAGTATTTGCCACACAATGAGTGGTCCACCATGACAATATTTTAGTAAGGAAGCAGGGTAAATCCTAGGGGGTCTACAGAAATTTGAGAAAGAGAGAAGTATGGATCCATAGAATAATATATGCAAAGAATATACTTCAAAAATACATTTGTTAGTGGTGTGATAGAACTGGAGCAGAGTAGAGAGAATGCAAAGAGAAGTCTTGATGCTCTAAGTTTAGCTACTTGAAGACCATTTGCCAGAGGCCCAGTGTGCACATGCCCCGAGGCTCCTAACAGCACACTGCAACTTCCCCAATCAGGCTGCCTTCTAAGGACACCAGAAGAGGAAGAAAGTTGGAGATAACCTACCTGCTTCCAGCTGCCTCCCACCATCTGAAAGTGTACTGAGGTTTAGGGATGAACCGAGACAGGTCTGTGCTCACATCAGCCAGGATGCAGAAGAAGCAGCCACGTTTACCTAAGTGTTGTTACAGTGGCTCCCTGGCATCTTTAGAATAATTCCCCAGGGAGTTCAGATTAAAATAGAGCAGTCATAGCGCTAACACTAGCACATTCTCAATATGGAGTGAGCTACAGAAGCACTTACCCTTATTTTAGACAATAAACTGAGCAGCTCTTAGAAATACCACAGCTGGCTTGTTTCCATTACATCCCAGGATTGGGAATACCTTGTAGGAGTTGTTAACAGTGGGCCACAGGAAGTGCCCAGACCTTTCAATCACTGCCTGTTTTTATTGATTAAGAAAGAGAGCTATCTTAATGAACACACACACACACACACACACACACACACACACACACACACACACACATATTACACAAGGGCATGTTGATGTGCATATGTATATGTTTGTGTGTACATTTGTGTGTGTATCTGTATGTGAGTGTGTGTCTGTGTGTACATTTATGTCTGTATCTGTGTGTGTCCTTGTCAATGTCTATGTGCTTGTCCTTCATAGCAAAAGCTGATCTTTCTTCCTAAACTTTTTCTCTTCCAGCAGGACCAGAGGACAAGTGTCTTATCCCATTCCTGAGTGAATATGTCAGATTGTAGCAACTTGCTAACTCTAAGGAGTTTAATACTTGGTTTGATGAGGTGAAAATTTTCATGCATTGTAAAAAGAAGGCAAGAAAACTATTTTGGTCTGGAAACATTGTGTTCTAATGATTAAATCACCAGGAATAATTTTTTAGGTGATAGTATGGACTAAAAGTGAATACAGAAGTTAAGATGGTATAGAGAGTCCATCATTCATTTATTCTTCCTTTTAATCAAAAACATTGATAATGAAGCTTATGCTGGAAACAATACCATCTTCTTGGAAAAATGTGGAAAATGACCACATAGTTATAATATAGTAGATGGCCCATAAACATAAATAAGAAATGGTTATAGAATTTTGTCTGGTTAGTACAAGGACAGAGCATAGATGGTAAGAATTTGAATAAGGAGCCAATGTGTTGAACTTTGTGAAAACCTGATACAGACAAAGGGAGTTTTATGGTCTTAAAAAATGAGTAATTTATAATTTTCTGCCAATAGAGTGTGGAGGAAGCATCATATACCTTGACCTAGAAGGACATCAGGAGAATTTGGAAAAGACAAGGCCAGCCAATGTGGAGAGAGCAACAAGACAAAAAGAGAAATGAGTGAGAACAGATAATCAAGCTATTCCATGTAATCCAGAGATGGAGAAGTGAAGGCACAGAACAGGCAACTCAGTTTGCCAACATAAGCCATTTGAAGAAGTTCAAACATACCATTTCTGATACCAAACACCAATAAAACCTAAACGTTTTCTGAAGGAAACCAAATAAGAAATTAAACACCAAGAAATCAAATAATCCAATAAAAAAATGGAACATGAACATAGACTATGTTTCCTGTCAATGAGACACTTTGTCCTTCCTATTGGTGCTGCTTTGTAGGCAGGCCCCCAGTATATGAGGAGGTTATTGGCCCTCATATGACTGCTGAACTGGGGTGGGGGACTGTTATGTAGAAACATTCCACTACAGAGGAGTGGGATGGAAGGGATGGGGGTAGAGGGTGGGAGGGCAGGACTGGGAAGGATTGAAAGAGGGCACTGGGATGGAGATGTAACCTGAGGTAACAAATAAATATTTAAAAAAAAAGAAAACTTAATTTTGTATCAATATACAAATATCAATACTGACGTACTCCAATACAATCTTATTTTTGCACAATAAACAATGGTCAATACCACTTTAGCCAAATATACTACTAATTTTGTATCAATATACAAAGGTATAAGGGCATATTCAATAATCTGACCCTTCTTCTTGGTCCTTCCTGTGCTATGTCTATGCCTCAATTTTTCTCAAGTCCGTGCATTCCTACATAGGAGATAAAGAAGGATACAGAAAAGGGAAAGAAGGAATACCCTGGGTCTAACCTCCAACACCCATTAAACAGGACCATTTAACAACTTGTAATCTCTTTCCCTAAATAACAGAGTTTTCAGTTATCCTTCAAATAA
>CAJQZJ010012348.1:6951718-6990087 GCA_907164525.1 Lophiomys imhausi | reverse complement strand
TTGTGTAGACTTTATTGTTTTTCCTTCTGTGCATCTACAGTGCATCAAAAATTAATTTTATTTTGTCATCTAAGAAGGTTTATAAATAAATGTGTGTTTCTACATTTTCACAGTTATTGTTTGTTTGTTCCTCACAACTTTCTGTGCAGTGTTTATTTGTTCCTCACAACTTTCTGCACAGTACAGATGAAGGACAAAGGAAAGACTAGAGAGGAGATGACGCACATGAGCCAGTTGTCCTCATTCAGACCCCAGGGGTAGCTCACTTCATGAATTTACTGTTGATTGTTAGCCCTGTTTTGAAGCTAAGAAACCACTGGATTGGAGAGGTAGCACTTAGGGTAAGACTAGAGCTAATGCCATATTTACAGGTATCCGCTGAATTTCTGTAGGAACCTGGGCATGGTAAATTAAACACTTGAACATGGTCACTTAAGACTTTCTAGATCTCACACATAAACCAGCCTCTCACTTACAATCTTTTGTCCAGAAATTGGTTGCCTCGTCTCCCCCAATTCTATTTCTTTATTTGTAAAATAAAGATATTAATAGTTTTGCCTAAAAATGTAATTACCTAAAAGGAAAGAACTCTCAAAAATGATTTTGATAGGTAATAACTTCTCCATCAATGTTACTGATGTTCGTCATCTTCATAATTATTTTAACATTAGCCACAATGATTATTGATTCTCATTTAAAAAAATAGATTTACCCTATGTTCTTCAATTTTCCTCATGTCTTTCTTATCCTCAAAGCAGTCACAAAATTCCTGAAGTTCTAACATTCACATTCTTTTATGTCAATTTTTCATTGGTTTTCTAATTGATCTAATTGATGTTTGTGTGTGCATCACATATATTATATGGGTACCATAACATGTGTATGAGGGTAAGAAGACAACCTTGTGAGTTCTGTACTCTCCTATCTTTAGATGGATTCTAGAAATAGAACTCAAGGTCAACATGGGTTTGCAGCAAATATTTTAACATGCTGATCCACCTCACCTGCTAAATCAACAGCCCACTCTTTGATGACTATGCAGAGAATATAACCACAAGGATGTTGCTGATATGGCCGCTATCTCTAGGGATTTATGCCTAAGGATCCATGACTGGGAGAGTCAGGAGCACATCAGTCCCTCACAGGAGAAAAAAATACAGACATGGAAGGCTTATTAAGAGGCAAGATAAATGATAACAATGACAATGCAAAGATGTTCTATTTCTTCTGGTTTAGCAGACTAAATGAGAAAAGAGGTTTGTCTGTATAAATCTGAATCTAAGCAAGCATCTGCTCTGCTACTTCAGGAAGCTTAGGAGAGAAAAATTGAGTTGCTTGTTTTGGGGCTGTGAGTGCAGCAACGTATAAAATGTATTTTAAAATAGATGTCAATTGCAACATTAAAAACTAGAGAATATTGTTATAGAATTGTGTGTGAGAGAGAGATGAGGGAAGAGATACAAAGAGAGAAATAGAGACATTTGGGAACAGGTAGTTTCACCTCTCTGAGACTTATTTTCCTCCTCGGTCATTAAAGATCATAATATTTATCTCATGGGGGTTCTATAAAGATGAAATCAATGTAATCAACTTGACACATAGGGAAAGCTAATAGATAATAGCTATTATCACTGTTACTATGGGTAATGAAATAGTAAGAAATAACAATCTGTCCTGGTAATAGGGGAAGTAAATGGACAGACATTGAATAAAGTTTAATTAATGGAAACTCTATTCTATACATATATGTATGAATCAACATATATATCCATTAATCAACTTTTGGTGCTCATATCTAGTCATTTTTAAAACTTAATGAATCATAATAGGCAACAGCCTTTTAGTAGTATCATACCTTTGATAATAGTATCTCAAAGTAGAGTGATAAAAAATAACCTACAAAACTTGTCTCTTAGAAGTGACTAGGTTTTTAACTAAATATAATAGAAAAGGAATTCTAATAAATTTGTTCACTGAATCTTAGATCCAGAATGGGCATAGTTAAGGAACTGGTTAAATGTCTTATAAAGAAATTGATACTGTGGTGAATTACATTTGTAGAACAACAAATACAGAAGTTAAATACAATTTATTCATCCTGAAGTTCTTATTTTTTAAAATATTTATGTTTTTGACCTCTAAATGATGAATACAATGTACATATATTTGCATGTTCCATACAAATTAACTTTGTTGAGAATTATAAGAACAAATTCTAAACACCTAAATTGTGAAGGGAGAGTGTACTTTAAGTAAGTGTGCTAAACAAAGCTTCCATATTGCTTTGGCTACTACTGAGTTTCCTATGATTCCTTATCCACCAACATGTGATCAGCTCCTACCACAACAAATGATGCTCCCTCCATGACTTCCAAGTCATAGTAAAGAGCCCTTCAAACCCAGAACAGCTAAGTCAATCCTGTGCAATTAAATAAATAAATAAACAAACAAACAAACAAATAAAACATCTGGAGGTATCACAATCCCTAATTTTAAACTATACTATAGAGCAATAGTAATAAAAACAGCATGGTACTGGTATAGAAATAGGCCACTTGATCAATGAAATCAATTAAAGACCCAGAAATAAACCCACATACTCATGGTCACTTAATTTTGACAAAGAAGCCAAAACCATACAGTGGAAAAACGACAGCATCTTTAACAAATGGTGTTGGTATACCTGGATGTCAATATGTAAAAGAATGCATATTGACCCATAATTATCACCTTGCACAAAAATTAAGTCCAACTGGACCAAATACTTTAACATACAGTCCAACACACTAAATCTAGTAGAAGACAAAGTGGGGAAAAGGCTTGAACTAATTAACACAGGTAACAATTTCCTGAGCAAAACACCAATAGGTCAGGGTCTAAGACCAACAAACTATAAATGGGACCTCATGAAACTTGGAAGCTTCTGTAAGACAAAGGAAACTGCCATTTGAACAAAACAGCAACCTACAGACTGGGAAAAGATCTTTACCAACCCCACATTCAACAGAGAGCTAATATCTAAAATCTATAAAGAACCCAAGAAAATAAACACCAAGAAACCAAATAATCCAATCAAAAAATGGGGAACAGAGATAAACTGAGAATTCACAAAGGAGAATCTCTAATGGCCTGGCAGAGAGACACTTGAAGAAATGATCAACACTTTTAATCATCAGAGAAAAGCAACTCAAGATGACCCTGAGATTCCATCTCACATCTGTCTCAATGGCTAAGATCAAAAACTCAAAAGACAGCACATGCTGGCAAGGTTGGGGAGAAAGGGGAACACTCCTCCATTGCTGGTGGGAGTGCAATCTTGTACAGCCACTATGGAAATCAGTCTGGTGATATTTTACAAGACTTGAAATAGCTCTACCTCAAGGCCCAGCCATACCACTTCTGGGTATACATCCAAACGATTCCTCACCAAACCACAAGGACATCTCCTCATCTATGTTCATAGCAGGTTTATTTGTAATAATTAGAAACTGGAAACAACCCAGATGTCCCTCAACTGAAGAATGGATTAAAAAAAAAACAAAACAAAACTGTGGTACCACACCTACTGTCACTTAATTTTTGACAAAGAAGCCAAAACCATACAATGGAAAAAAGACAGCATCTTCAACAAATGGTGCTGGTATAACTGGATGTCAACATGTAAGAGAATACAAATAGACCCATATTTATCACCTTGCACAAAACTTAAGTCCAAGTGGATCAAAGACCTTAATATAAAACCAGACACACTAAATCTAATAGAAGAGAAAGTGGAGAAAATCCTGGAACTAATTGGCATAGGTGACAACTTCCTGAACAGAACACCAACAGCTCAGGATCTAAGACCAACAATCAATAAATGGGACCTCATGAAACTGAAAAGCTTCTGTAAGGCAAAGGACACTTGTCATTAGAACAAAATGGAAGCCTAGAGATTGGGAAAAGATCTTCACCAACCCCACATCTGACAGAGCACTAATATCCAAAATCTATAAAGAACTCAAGAAATTAAACACCAGCAAACCAAGTAACCAAATCAAAAAATGGGGAACAGATCTAAATAGAGAATTAACAAAAGAGGAATCTAAAATGGCAAATGGCCTAGAGACACTTAAAGAAATACTCAACATCGTTAATCATCAGAGAAATGCAACTCAAGACTATTCTGAGATTCCAACTCACCCCTCTCAGAATGGCTAAGATCAAAGAGTCAAAAGACAGCATATGCTGGTGAGGCTACGGAGAAAAGAGAACACTCCCACATTGCTGGTGGGAATGCAAACTTGTATAACCACATGGGAATCAGTCTGGCGATATCTTACAAGACTTGAAATAGCTCTACCTCCAGGCCACGCCATACCACTTCTGGGTATACATCCAATAGATTCCTTACCAATCCACAAGGACATCTCTTCCATGTTCACAGCAGCTTTATTTGTAATAGCTAGAAACTGGAATGGAGAAAAAAACAAAACAAAAAAACCCAAACAAACAAACAAAAAAATGTGGTACATTTACACAATCCAATACTACTCAGCTATCAGAAACATGGAAATCATGCAATTTACGACCAAATATATGGAAGTAGAAAAGGTCATCATGAGTGAGCTAACTCAGACTCAGAAAGATACACATGGCATATATTCACTTCTAACTGGATTTTAACCATTATTGTATAGGATAACTATCCTACAATCAATAGACCCAAAAGAGAAGGAACAGGGACTTGGTTACCTGTCAGTGCAACAACCCACCCTAGTGGAACTGCTATGTATGCCTCCTGTGCAAGAGGAAGCTCTTAGACCTCATGTGACTAACGAACTGAGGGGGCTAATACATGGAGACATCCCACACCAGAGGCATGATAGGAGAGGGGGTAAAAGGTGGGGCTGGGAGGGGGTGGAGAGAGGAGGTGGCAATGGAGACATAATGAAGTAATAAATAAGCATAAACGTTTAAAAAAATGCTCAACATCATAGGTCATCTGGGAAATACAGTGGAACGGGATACGGGGGTAGGTGTGATGTTCCGGACATGGACTCTGTTGCCTGTTAGAGGAACACCTAACTGGTCTGCCTTTCCGGGCCTCAGTGAAAGAGGAAGCTCTTAGTCCACATGGGAATCAGATGAACCGTGATGATAGGAGTGGATCATCCCTCACCTGAGGAGAAGCAGAGGAGGGAAAGTAGGAAGAGGGTGGGAGGGTGAGATCCTGTCAGGAGCAGGAAGAGGGCTTTGATCAGGATGTAACTTGAATAAATAAATAAAATAATTTAAAAATCGAAGAATCAAAATAGAACCAGGGCAATAGAGAAAGCTAATCTTGCTAAGAGTTCATTCTTTGAAGATAGCAATGCAATTAATTAGTTATTCAATAGAATTTAAAACAAATGATATAATAAAGTACATGCAAATCCAAAGAAAAAGTATGGGTTTTCTTTGCTTATATTTACCCTGTACTGAAAAGTGAAAAAGACTTTGACAATATTTATGAAGAAACTACTACCACGTTCTGAAACCAAGCTAGAGGTGTAGGGGTTAGATAAATTAGATTTAGAAAATATATAGGAGTTTCTGATACTGTCTCTTAATTCGGGGCCTGAAGAGCATTATCAGCATGAAGTCAGCAAAAACAGGAAAGACTTAGTAGACCGAAAAACAAGGTTGAAGTCAGGAAAAACAGGAAAGACTCAATAGACTTGAAGAAACAAAGTATCTGGCCTGACATTGTTTTCAGCTGCTAAGTGGGCAGAGTCCAAATTAAGCTGAAACAGAGTTCCTCCTATTTAAGGACAGTGCATGGAGCCTAGAAGGAAGAAGAGGCCCCTGATGCTAGAGAGCTCCAAGAGTCCTGCTGAAAAAAGGGCTGGCCATTGATGGCCAGCTCTCTCCCTGAAGCAGAAAGAAGCCAGTGAGCAAAGAAAGCCTGAGCAAGACACCAAAAGGCCAAGGACTGGACCCTGTGGCTCAGCTTTTGCCTAGAGGGGTTTGATCTGTCCGAACAGTGGCCTAAAGGAAATTGTGCCTGGCTTTAAGGACTGAGGCAGAGCAGCTGAGTTCCTGATTCAAAAGAAGTAAGTTGGCCTGCAGACGGCTGGGGTCTCCCACAGAGAAGAAAGCATGAAGCCTTATTTAAGGTGAGACTGCAATAACCAACTTACCCTGATGAACCTGCATCTGAGAGATCCAGAGAAAGGACTGCTAAGTGTGTTAAAGAATCTACAACAAAGACTGTGTTCCTGACAACTGAGGACCTGCCCCAGAGACTGTATCATTCTAAAAGGTTATGAAAGTAGTTGTTATAATTATCAATAGGTTTAGTGGATAGGTTAAAGGGGTTGTAGGAATTTATAGGATTAATAGTTAAGAAATTGTTGGTGTTTGTTATAAGTGAATGTAGTAATAAATAAATAAGTGTTAAATAACAATTTAAAAGATCAGTTACATAGAGGTATTACTTTGTTTCTACAAATATTAAGTGGATAACAAGACAATAAACTGACTCTATACATAAATCCCATATCTTTGAAGGAATGCACACCACAAGCTTCTGATCACTCTACTTGGAACAGATAATTTGAATATCCCAAGAACTGTTTAAAACAAAGTGAGTTCACAGTTTAAAAATTTCCTCCAAAAGAAATCTCTAGACACAGATTGATTTACTGAAAAGCCCTAACAAATATTTAAAGAAAAATTACTGTCAATTCTGAATAACTGTTTTAAAAACAACAGAAAAAAGAGAACAATTTGACTTCTTTTAGAAAGCTAGTTTTCATACAGAAATTAAACCAGGATAGCATTATAAGTAAAAACGAAAAGAACTGAATGTCATCATCTCTCTTGAATATCGATATAATTTAGGTCTTTAACAAATTGTTAGAAAATAAAATTTAGTCATATATAAGAATAATTTCCATGCCATGACTCAGTGGAGTTTATTCCAGATATTAAAACTGATCTGATATTTGATAATCAATTCTTGTGATTAATGAATTGTCTAGTCATTATACCAGGTTTGTTGTAAAGTTCAAGAACTCTCTATGTGACAGAAGTGTCCTCATCATTCATGAGGCCCTTGGATGTTCAGGCTATCATTGTTGCATAATATTAGATGACTCATGGTAGGAGCCATAAATCACTTCGGGACGATGACTAGTTAGCAGATCAGTAAAATGCATGTCAAAAAGCTTAGTTCTTGATGCAACCTGATGTCTGAGGAAGAGGAGGATACTTGAGAGTTAGTCTACTAAATTATGCAGGTGAAATGAAACCCCAGCAAAAACTCTTGTGTCAGTGAACACAGTGATCTTCCCTACTTTGTACAAAAACAGTGATATTCCACAGGGAGGAGACACTGAAGATTTGCATTTAAGATGCTTCTGTCACCTCATTCAACTCCTTGGCTTCGGTGTTTCTGAGCTTTATTCTTGATAATAAAATAGAAATAGTAACCACAGCACTTTTCTGGCATCAATGTAGCTCTCTCTTGAATCAGTAGGGCTAAGGAAACATATTAGCCTGAAACCACTTGGATGCTTGTGTGTGTGTGTGTGTGTGTGTGTGTGTGTGTGTGTGTTGACCATCTGAAATATGTTGGTCACTTGAAGACGTGCTATCTTGTTTAAAATCATGAAACTTGAACAGTGAATCATTTAAATCCTTTAAAATTATTTAAACTGTGAAACTTGAGTTTACAACTGAATTGTAGGACACAGAGTGAGAACAATTGGTATTGAGGCAGAACATTTGGTCTTTGGGTAGTAATTCATTATTCAGAAAAACAATAAAACATATTTTTTCATGTCAATGATTTCATCAGTTGACATGGAAAAATTCACAAAATTATACAAATGTTCATAACAAAATTATTCTCAGAAAATTGGAACAGAGGATAAATTATTCAGTTTGGTAAGGAACATTCATTTGTAGAGTAGTAATCTTAATTTATTTCACTGAAAAAAACAATATTTTGACTGTGAGATTAATAACAAGTCAATGGTATTATGACTCTTAATCAACACACTAAAAACAAGCTTTTATGACTCTTTTTCAGAGTAATAGTAGAAGTCCATTCTAGGACAGTAGGACAAAGAGATTAAATGAACATACAAACACACACACACACACACACACACACACACACACACACACACATACAGAACAGAAAACAGAAAAAAAAATCACTATTTGTGGATGACTCATACACAAAACTCCAAGAAACAAGAATATAAAGTAGAACAAAAACCTTCCTGGAAGTCATAACTGAGTTCATTATGATCACATAATGACAGGAAACATAAAAAATACATTTCCTGGTATTAACAGTGAACACAATGACACTGCATTAATAATCCAAGCAAATTTAAAATAACTAAAAATGAAGTATGTGAATCTAAAGAAAAAAATACAGGTCTTAGCTGCTGAAATTTACCACATACTGAAAAATGGAATTAAATATCTAAAGACATATCAAAACACATATCATTCTTGAATTAGAAGGCTCAACTCTCATAATTTTGGCCTATTTATTTCTGTTGTTTTGTATTGTATTTATTGTTATAAGAGAAATAACCATTTGTTGGACTGAAAGGGGGAGCTGTTGGGGGGAAAAAGATATACCTTAAACTAAAAAAGAAAAAAGGTAGAGAATGGGGGGTTGAGGGGAAAGAGGGTGGAAGGGTGGGATTGGAGAGAGGAGTAGGGAGGGATTGTGATTGAGATGTAACTTGAAGAAATAAAAAATAAATTATAAAAAAAGAAGGCTCAAACACTAAGGATGTCAGTTCTTTTCAAATTGATGTACAGTTTAGTTCAATCCCCATCAAAATCTCAGCAGGATAGTGTCATAGAGAAAGACATAAGATTATTCTAAACTTCTGACAAAAAGAATAAAATGGAAGGAATCAAGCCTACCTCACCTGGAGACGGATTTTAATAAGCCACATTAATTAAAGTGGTGTGATATTAAACCAAGGGCAAACATATAGATCAACATAGAATAAAAGCCTCAGGAGTAGCCTGCTAAGACATGCCCAATGCATTTTTGACAGTTTGTCATTTTAAACCACTGCATTTGTGAAAAACTGGTTAAAACATTAGACGACTTTTGTAGAATTAAAGCATAATTTTAGAAATGTAAGAATCTTGAAATAAAATCAAATACGTTGCAAACTACTCTCTTTGGATCTTGGACAAATCTTTTCACTTTTCCTATTCTTGATTTTTATGTGGTAACAAATTTACCAAAGTAATAGAGGTGTTTTGGGTGTGAAGTGGAAAAAAGCTGTTTATTTTAACTGTGTGACACACTTTCACATTGGATTAATTCAGCTTTGTTTGGTGATGATTATTGGCAAAACATTAGTCCCATATATCAGTAACAGAGAAAAGATAAGGATAAAGAAGAGTACCAAAAATAATAATCACAGAAAATAATACTTCTAAAAGTATGTATTTGTCTTAAATGAACAACATTTGGTTGCAATAAAAAGCTAATGTGAACAGAGTAGATCTCACTAGACCTCAGCCATACAGCATGAACCACAGACAACTAAGGAATGCTGAGAGTGTGAGAAAAGAATCTTCCACAGGGAAGAACTCTCCAACTGGTTATCCAAAACTAAATGACGAGCCCTGAAAACTTACATACAAATAACATTATATAGACTTAAGAGGTTGTATTTTACAAATGTACACAGGTACATGGAACCTATGTAACAACTGAAGAAAAAGAGGCCATTAATTTGAAATAGAGAGAGAAGGATGTTTATAGGAGAACTTGAAAGGAGAAAAGGGAAGGGGAGATGATGTAATTATATTATAATCTCAAAAAAATAAATATACTCATCGGTGAACCTTCTGCTAAATCATTTCGAATTGCCTTGAGGACAATGATCAACTTGAGTCATCTATGGTCACAGTTTTATCAAATACAAAACTTCTAATGAAAAAGCAGAAGAACAACAAAAAAAAAAGTCACACTAGCTCTTTCTGTTTTCAAATATTCTGGCTACAGAAGTGATATTTGTAACTATATTCCATGTCTGCATATTTTGGATATTTGCTAGTGTAAGAAAGGTTTGGTGTTCTCAGACATCAGTTCAGTATCGAGGAACATATTTTTCTGAACCTTGTCTTGTACATCTATGTCTTAGAGAAAATGAATGTTAAAACCTTGGCTTCCCTGCACAATGTGGTAGATCCTCCTCCAAGTGTCCAGTACCTATTGAGATCATTCTTTTGCTTAAAGAGATCAAGATGGTGCTTATGAACCTGGAAACAAAATCAACAACAAAAAGAACTCAATATGGGAAGTAGAATAAGGTAGAACAGACCAATAGTTACATACTGATTTATTGATTTAGTTAGTAATTTACCTAAAGCACTGTTTATACTCCCTGTTGACCAAGCATGACTTCACTTGCCACTTGAAACAGGATGACGTGAGAACTGTCTGAAACAATGAGCCATTGCCCTTAACTGCCTGCTGACTGCCATGTGCACTTCTGCAATACCTTGCTGGCTTTCCTACCCGCCTTTTAGTTTTAGGATATAAAATGAGAATGCAGACTGGACACACAACTGAAAATTTTCAGGAGTTTCTCTTTTCCACTTTCATTGTTGTTGGAGTACTTATTCCAGAAAGTTTCCCCATGTTTACCCTTCCCCTGTGCTATTATTCCCAAACTCAAAGTTCATAAGGATCTTTTATTCTTTTCCCACTTGTTCAATCATTAGACTATATCAACCCAATATCCGTGGGGGTATATTTCAGTTCTCTGATGTTTCTTGCTTGTTGTGTAGTCTAATACTCACTATAATTTGTGCATATTCACCCCTCAAGTTTCAGAAAAATATCCCATAGAGCATTTTATAGCAAACAGGTCCTAGGGTGGTAAATGTTTGGTTTCTAAGGTAACAAAGAATAGGTTGGTTCTTGACATTACGGCATTTGTTCTGAGGCTCCTCCTTTACAGTCTGGCCCAACCTGTTAGTTTCTCTACCACATCAACATTTCCTTTTCCATGTCTTATATTATTATCTGAAACTTTTTTCCATTTATTTCATTATTATTTATTGTCTGTCATCTCTGGTAGACAAGAATGTCAGATGATTTTATTTCTGTCATCTAGGTAACAATTCTGTAAGTACAGTGCTCTACACATGTTGAATGAATGACTGGATAAGGGAATTATTGGATTAATTGACATGATATTCTTGAACGTCTTTGCTCTATATGATAGGGTTTGAATGAAACAGAAAACATACAGGCATAGTTGTGAAGTATTTGATATGTAGCTAATTAAAATTAAACATATTATAGGTAGAAGCTACATATATAACTGGAATGATCTAGTCTATAAAGGAAAATATCTCACCTTAATAATTCTAGGTTGGAATGATGACATAATAAATATATTGAATTAAATAAACTATTATATATTTTATAAGTTTATAAGTCATCAACTTTTTTCCATCCTATATGATTTGGCTAGAACAAAATTCAAAATTTCACCAAGTGTGGTGGTGCATACATATATTCTCAGCACTCAAAAAAGTAAGGAAGTGAGTCTCAGAAAGTAGCACTGTGACATCAGGGTCAACCTGGGATACACAATGAATTCCTACCTAAGTCAAAATAATTCAAACTTGAAATTTCATGGTAGATCACCTCTTTGCCTCTCAGTATGCTTCTGTAGAACCATGTTTCTCTAGAATAATAGTCATGAAAAATAAACTTTAAGAAATACACAGACATGACCAGGGTAGTACTGCAGGCCAATCTACTTGGCCAGCTGAAGCAAGATGATCACACATTCAAAGATAGCTTAAATTACAAGTGAGTTCAAGGCTACCCTGGGTAACTTAGTGAGACTCTTTCACAAAATTTAAAATAGAAAATTGATTGGGAGACAAATCTTAGGTAAAGAGCCTATACAATACTCTAGATTTGTGCTTCAATATCAATTTAAAAAAGAGAGAGGGGAGAGTAGGGAGGGGAGTGTGATTGAGATGTATCTTGAACAAATAAAATAATAATAATAATAAAAGGGAGAGTGAAATGAAGAAGGAAGGAAGAGAAAGAGAAAGGGAGGGAGACAAAGAGAGGGGAGTTTGTGTGAAAGAGAAATCAGTTAATCTTGAAGATCAGGCAGAAGAAAGAAACCATTAAATTCAGACTCTTGCTCCATACTGATGTGGAAGCATTCCAAACTAAAAGATGTGAAACCAGTATTGCCAGGGAGTAAGTAGTCTAAGGAAGTAGGTGCTGTGCAAGGTATATATATATGAAGAAAAGAAGAAGAAGAAGAAGAAGAAGAAGAAGAAGAAGAAGAAGAAGAAGAAGAAGAAGAAGAAGAAGAAGAAGAAGACAAGAATTACTGAGGGCCCCAAGGCTTTCACAACTATACTCCAGAACCCTTCAGAAACCACATGCCTTCCCTTGATGTGTGATCCAAATGCAAGTGGTATGGTGGGCAGCAATGAATAGTGACAGTTTTATGAGCACAGAGGTGCTTAGGGATACAGACCAGGAGTTCCTTAGCTGCTCAGAAGGGACTTTTAAAGGCCATTAAATCAACTCTGTGATATTTTATGTTTCACTCCAACAGTCTTGACTTCACTTAAATGCGCCAGCCGGAAAGGCATGAAAGGATGCATGTATGAAGTGCCTGAGTATTACAAATGATCTGTATTGATTCCAGGAGGCTTCTACACTGCTTTCCCTGTGAGTCTTAAGGATTGTACAGAGTGAGCTTTGTCTGTGGCATTTTCCCAGCAGTGAGGAACTTTATTTTGCAAAGGGCTCCAGGTCCTTGTTCCTTTCCTTCCATTAGGCACCTGGCTTCAGGAAGTTGAGCAAGATGAAGTTGGTATGCCTTTGAGTGCTTTCTTGGCCATGCTTTCTGAAGGTAAGTGAGCATGAGATTCTACACAGCACTAACTGCTATCAGTTAGGATATCCTGCTCCCATCTTAGGTCTAAGTGCAGTCCGGAATTCATGTTTTCAGTTGAGTGATTCTGACGGTGAGCTACATATGTTCCAGTAAAGCTATTAATACAATGCAGCGTATTTGTAAACTACAAAATTGTATTTTAATGTCAAAAAAGTGGACAGTTCTGACTGCTTCCCATAAATGTTTTCAATCATTCTCCCAGGGCAGTAAGGGAATTTAGGTCCCTGAGTTACCCAACTATTTCTTTTTTTTTTTTTAATAATTTATTTTTTATTTCTTCAAGTTCCATCTCAATCACAATCCCCTCCCTACTCCCCCCTCCAGTCCCACCCTTCCACCCTCCTCCCCCTCAACCCCCCATCCTCTTCCCTTCTTCTTTTATTTTTTTTTTAATTTAAGGTATTTCTTTTTTCCCCCCAACAGCTCTTCCTTTCAGTCCAATAAATGGTTCTTTTTCTTATAACTATAAATACAATACAAAACAACAGAAATAAATAGGCCACAATTATAAGAGTTATATGGCTTAGCATACATTCCCAATGTCCAGTCCATATGTATTTGGCACCTGACTTTAACATTCTACTATCTAACCATCTCCATGAGTTTAAAGTTCTATATCTAACTCAGCTTTCATACTAACGTGCCTCATAATTTTAAAAATATCTTCTTAGATCCAGAACACCCTCTTGATTCCTAAACAACTCAAAATTTAACTATGAGACTCCAGCTATCTATTCTTCACCACCTCAGAGACCTGAGAAGGATAAATATATCTGATTATATAGGAAGTGCAGGGCCTGCAGCTTCCAAAACTAAGAAATGACATACCAGTGGCTGCCTGGACAGTTCCTATTTTCTCTCCATACATTACAGCATCAATCTTCAGCCATTTGGCCCCATTTCTCTGACAGACATTGATTGTAGAGCAGGAATTATGAAGGACTTACCTACCCTGTCTTGGCAGAGCTAGGCTGTCGACTTACCTGCTTCCAAGTTTTGTCCTTTTTGGACAGAAGTCTGTCTACAGTTGAAGCAAGGGATTTTTCTTGCCAAGAGAATGGCTTTGGCTACAATGGTATTGACCCTTGTATATTAATGTAAAATTAAGATTGTATTGGGCTACATCGGTATTGATCTTTGTATATTGATACAAAATTAAGATTATATTTGGCCACATTGGTATTGATCTGTGTACATTGATACAAAATTAAAGGTAACACTTCTTAAAGGTATTGTTCGTAGTAATACTTAAAAATGAAATGTCAAGTTTTGACCTCTCTCTACCAACCGACATAAACTGTTTAGGATAATTAAGAAACGGAAACTAATAGTCATGAAAACGTGTCATTTTGTTAGTTACTATGACAGTCTATCACAGTTATTTTCTAAGCTACTCACAAATCAAGTTGCTAAGAGACAAGCAATATTTGCTTATCTAAATATAAGAGATAGATAGGGCATCTTCAAAAACCTCAAGAGATCTGCAGAATATGGCATTCAAAGATGTTTTCTTAACTTAAGATTTTTTGATATCGAGACATGTCAGCTCCTGACAGCAACCCCTATTCTACTCCAAGTAGAAGATGAGCATCGAAGAATCTCCAGTGGGAAATGATTGAATTGGTGGTAAGCCATTCTCTTGGCAAGAAAAACCCCTTGCTTCAACTGTACCCAACTATTTCTGAATCGAGTCCGTGGACCATCATGTTTTAAAAGCTTAGTAAGCCAAATGACAATTAGACTCAGGCAGCATTGTCAGGTATTACTATTTATATATCCTGGTGGACTGGAGTGGCACTTCGTGACCCTAAATGGCCATAGATTTCTCTCTAGTTTCTCCACATATGCAACTGTGATGGGGTGATGTTGTGAATTCTTAATGTTAATTAACCTGCTCCCACAGACTTGGTTGCTGTACATCAAGAAATACTGTGTTATCTTGCTTTCTAACCGTTGTCTCTGATTGGCTACAATAAAATGCCAAGGTCTGTGATTGAGCAGAGAGAAAGGAAGGTGAAGCAAAGGTTTGCAGGCTTCTGGAACAGACAGAGAGGATCGTGGGTAGGACAAGACGAAGCCAGAGGAACAGGAACGAGAACACACACCATGGGATAGAGAAAAGAATTCCATTCCATGTGGCATTGGCATAGCATGGAGAATATGTATATATGGACATATGTATATATGGAGTCATACCTGGGGAATAGTTTGAGCTAGCTTAGATGGGTTAAGAATACTCAATTCAGGGTTGTTAAAAATCCTTCAGGTGTCTTTGTGGTTATTTGTAATGGTGGGTTAAGGCTTAACACCACTGACCCATTAAATATAATATAAATACAGGTAAATATTTAATTATTTACTTCTACACAACTGTTTTGCCAAAACGACAATCTTTGTATGGCCTTCATCTCCCAAAGCATCTCACATTGGCCACTAAATAAAATTTCCAGGAAAGTAAACTCAAAAGTAAAATTTGATTTTGAACCACTTAGATTGCAAAGCTGAACAAGAATTTCATTTCATCATATCACTATCATGACTCAGTGGCTTACTCTTAATGCTTATTAGCATACACTATTAATTATAAATGACAATAGACTTCATTGTGATATTTTAATATATACATTTAATGAAGTCTTACTGTGTTCACACCGTGTTGCCTTCTTGTTTCCTCCTGCTATTTGGCTGATCTTTTTCCCCTTCCCAGATAGCCCCACTTCCATTTTCATCTTTTCTTTCACAGGCCAACGAGTTTCATTAGAATTATATGTAGGAGAGTAGATAAAGGGGTTATTTATATACACATGAACGACTTACTGATTACTACTCCACTGAAGAAAATGACTCTCCCTCTGCAAGGAACCATTCTATAAGTGATACTCAAGGAGGAGTCATTGAGCTTTTAATACACTGACAAATATACTGGTGACATATAACTTATTTAACCATTGAAATTCTACAAAACTCTAGACATAGTAGAGGTTCTAGAATGTTTATGTCTTTATGTGAGTGTGTGTGTTTGTGTGGGTATGTGTGTGTGTGTGTGTGTGTGTGTGCACACGGAAATGTATACAGAAAAACTTAGTTCATCCTTGCCTTTTACCTTGTTTGAGACAATCTATTGTTGCTCTCCACTCTGAATGCTAGGCTGACTAGACCATGATATTCTGGTAATTTCCTGGCTATACCTACCTACCACCTCATGATAAGAACAACAAGATTAAAGATGATCATTAGTACATCTGATTTTATCTTTGTTCTGAGATGTCCTTGTGGGTTAGTGTGGAATCTTTGGATGTATACCCAGGAGTGGTATGGTTGGGTCTTGAGGTAGAGCTATTCCAAGTTTTCTAAGATATGATTTCCATAGTGGTTCTACAAGTTTGCACTCTTACCAGCAATGAGGAGTGTTTCCCTTTCTCCACAACCTTGCCAGCATGGCTGACATTTGAGTTTTTTATCTTAGCCATTCTGACAGGTGTTGAGATGGAATCTCAGAGACATTTTTATTTGCCTTTCTCTGATAATTAAGGATATTGAGCATTTCTTTAAGTGCTTCTCATTCATTAGTAATTCCTCTTTTGTGAATTCTTAGTTTAGCTCTGTACCCATTTTTTCATTGGATTATTTGTTTTCTTGGTGTTTAATTTCTTGAGTTCTTTATAAATTATGGATATTAGCCCTCTGCTAAATGTGGAGTTGGTAAAAATTTTTCCCAATCTGTTAGTTGTTGTTTTGTTCTAACGACAGTGTCCTTTGCCTTACACAAGCTTCTCAGTTTCATAAGGCCTCATTTGTTGATTGTTAGTCTTAGAGCC
Organism: Lophiomys imhausi; assembly: GCA_907164525.1. Taxonomy (NCBI): domain Eukaryota; kingdom Metazoa; phylum Chordata; class Mammalia; order Rodentia; family Muridae; genus Lophiomys; species Lophiomys imhausi. Next base: position 6,973,310 of record CAJQZJ010012348.1, on the reverse strand, counting down.
TGAGTTTTTGGTGTTCTTTTCAGGAATACCTGTGCCAATGAGTTAAAGCCTTTTCCACATTTTATCTTCTATTAGATTTAGTGTGTCAGGCTTTATGTTAAAGCTTTTGATCCACATAGACTTAAGTTTGGTAGAAGGTGATAAGTATTGGTCTATTTGCTTTCTTTTACATGTTGACATACAGTTATACCAACACCATTTGTTGAAGATGCTTTCCTTTTTCCATTGTACGGTTTTGGCTTCTTCGACAAAAATAAAGTGACCATAGCTGTGTGGGTTCCTTTCTGGGTCTTCAATTCGATTCCATTGATCCACTGGTCTGTTTCTATACCAGTACCATGCTGTTTTTATTACTATAGCTCTGTAGTACAGCTTGAAATCTGGGATGGTGATGCCTCCAGATGATTTTTTTTTTTATTGTACAGGATTGATTTAGCTATTCTAGGTTTTTTTGTTTTTCCATATGATGTTGAGAATTGTTCTTTCAAGGTCTGTAAATAATTGTGTTGATATTTTGAACATTTAACCTGTATATGGCTTTTGGTAGGATGGCCATTTTTATTATGTTGATCCTACATGTCCATGATCAGGGGAGATCTTTCCCTCTTCTGATATCCTCTTCAGTTCTTGTTTTACATATCTTTCACTTGCTTGGTTAGAGTTACCCCGTGTATTTTATATTGTTTGTGGCTATTGTGATGGGTGCTATTTCCCTAATTTCTTTCTAGGCCCATTTATCTTTTCTGTAAAGAAAGGTTACCAATTTTTAAATTAATTTTGTATCCAGCGACCTTGCTGAAGGTGTTTATCAGTTTAGTAGTTCTCTGGTAGAATTTTGGGGGTCATTTATGTATATTATCATATCATCTGCTAATGGGAATACTTTGAATTCTTTCTTTCCAATTTGTTTCCCTTTGTATCTCCTCTAGTTATCTTTTTTTCTATCTAGGACTTCAAGTACTATGTTGAAGATATATGGGGAGAGTGGGCATCCTTGCTTTGTCCCTCCCTTTTTAAAGACATTTTCTATATGAAACACCTGCTTGACTGGAACTCATATTATCTCAGCCTCTGCTGGCCTGGGTAAGAATTCCAACTATCTGGCAGCACAAGTACCAGGAAGCACTATTATTTTGATCCTTCCCACTTAATTAATATGAAAAATTAAGAGACAGCAAATGGTGAATTACAGAGAGTAATAGAACTAAGAGGCAAAAGAACCCTTAATGAGGAGCCTAGCATCTCTTCCATCCTTGACTTTCTTCACATTAATGCAAATGTAGCAAGGTGCACTCCAAAAGGAAAGAAAAATAATGTTCAGAGTTTCTGAGTAAAAGTTAGCTAGAAGCTACCATTGACAAAGATCACACTGTCCAACTTGCCATGTAATTTGGGCTCTTCCTTGGTATTCTGTCAGCTTTGTGAATAAGAAATAAACAAAGGAGTGTTATGCAGGAGAATGACACTTTCCAGTCTGTATATTTTCCCAAGTTACTTTGCATTCCTCCCCCCTACCCAGATCTAACTTACAGACTGCAAACAAAGGCATGACAATTTTAACACCTCATATTGCAGAAGTTGTGGGCAACTTGGTTTGCCACCTGTGTGTTTCCAACCTTTCACCACTATCTGTGGTCCTGTGTTCTCTTATTGCTGATTAATATTTAACTTAAAAAGTACAAAGTGAGAAAATTCATGAATTACTTTAATGCTCACATAATGCAACCTTTGTGACATTGAAGAACAGAATAAAATCAGGATTGAGAGTGACTTTCAATACAATATTCCAATACAAGCCACAGACTTATCAAGTTCTTGAGTCTGAGACTCAGTCATATCTAAACCCTGTCTCTATTGAACTCATGAATGGCCAACAAGTCACTAGAGACTTATAAACGAGTTGTATGCAGATTCAAGCACCAAACATTGACAGCAGGTTTACAAGCCCCTGTTACTTTGGGATGGTATGAAATTGTCAAAGACACTCTTTCACTGTCCCCACAGTCTTAAACAGAGGAGGCTTCTCACATTTCTGGATGCCACATCACTCAGCGGACTACACATTTCTTCATTTCCACTGCATGTCACTGGTTGGAGGGACTAGCTGCTCTGAATGAACTAACTTGGTAGTCTCTTCAAATCTACACACTACTCTTCATTTTACTAGCTTTCCCTCCCTTTTAAAAAATTGCTACAAATTGTGTTTCAGAGATTTCTAAAAATATATAATTGGCAGTAAATTGCATGATTTCCTTGTTCCTATAGGTGAGTAGTATTCCATTTTGTGAGCTAACTCAGACACAGAAGATGCACATGGTACGTATTCACTTATAACTGGATTTGAACCATATAGTAAAGGATAACTATCCTACAACCAACAGACGAAAGGATCAGTAACATAGACTTTGTTACCTGTAAGTGGGACACTTTGCCCTAGTGGAGCTGCCATGTAGGGTCCAGTGTAAGAGGAAGCTCTTGGCCTTCATATGACTGCTAAAATGGGGGGGGGGGCGCTGATATGTAGGGGCACTCCACACCAGAAGAGTAGGATAGATGGGAGATGGAGGAGAGGGTAGATGGGTGGGACCAGGAGGGTTGGAGGGAGGATATTGTGATGGAGACGTAACTAGAAGTAATAAATAAACATTATATATATACATATATATATATGATTATTGTGTAGTCAGTAAAGCTATGTTATGTGTTTGTGTGTGTGTGTGTGTGTGTGTGTGTGTTCGTGTATTAGTTAGGTGTTAGTTTTGTGAAGCCAGCATGCCCCATCTAACTTTATGTGGGTTACATAAAATCAAATTCAGGTGAGCAAGAAGCAGTGCTCTACCCAATGAACCATCCAGATAGCCTTTCAGTAGTACTTTCACAAGTAGACTAAGTTAATGACCTAGTTAAGAAATTAGGTAAATGTATGTGTATTTGTGTATAAATGTGTGTGTGAGAGCATGTGATGTGTGTGTGTGTGTGTGTGTGTGTGTGTGTGTTGGGTGCATGAATAGTAAGAAAAGGCATCCAGCAGGCCCTTAGTAAGCTAGTGGTTTTTCTGTACTAACCTGCTGCCACAAATGGCAGATTCAATAATTAGTTATTTGAGACCATGACTATCCTGTGTTTGTCTCTGAGGAGGCCCTTGTGGAAGCAATGATCTGGATTGCACCTATAAAACTGAATCCAGGGACTTTACCAATATATTCCATAACTAGACTGTCCATTTCTACATGGATGCAAAGCAACAAATGCCCAGAAGTACAAAGTTGTGGCATCACACCTGAACATCATCTGTGATGTAATAGATAGTTCTCTACCTCAAAAGAGTTGTGCTCTATCATTTTGTGGTTGGGATAATTTCCTGTAATAGCTTTCATTGGTCTTGAGTGGCTCTATATAGCTTAAAGTAATGAATCCAACTCTTCTATGTAATGACATTTTGTATCTGAGCTGATCATTTTCCTATCAACTTGACATAAGCTTGGCTCACCTCAACTGAGAACATGCCTCCACCAGATTGGCTTATAGCCAAAGATGTGTGTCATTATGCTGATTATTGATTGATGTGAAAGCCCAACCCAGTACGAGCCATGTTATTGTTTGACAGGTGGTCCTATGTTGTAGAAGAAGGCACTATGAGCATGCTATGTTGACAAACCAGTAAATAGCATTCCTTCATGGTCTCCACCTCAGTTTTTGCATTCTACTTCCTGCCTTGAGTACCTCCTTTGACTTTACTAAGGGGTGGACTCTGGCCTAAGTTTTGTAAAATGTAATAAACTTTTCCTCTCTCTCTTAGTTATGGTGTTTATTGCAGCAATAGAAGAGCAAATTAAAAGAGTATGTGTCCTCAGGTCTCTGTGTGTATGAAGGGATCCATTAGGGACAGCACTAGATCAAGAAATAATACTACTTTTTCCTCTGTAATATTAAATTTGTAGTTAGAAGTAAAGTTCAAGAAACATATCAGTTTCAGGACAGTGATGGCACATACCTATTATCCTAGCACAAGGGAGGCAGGTGGATCTCTGTGATCTAGAGGTTAGCCTGGTCTACAAATGTAGATGGTGAGTTCTAGGATAGCCTGGTCTATACGCTTCTCTGCAAAAAAGAGAAAAGAGAATAAAAAAATACCTTGATGAAAATCAAGCATTGCATATTTCCTTCCAACAAAAGCATGTTTGGATTAAACTCAGGTAAGCATTTATCATTCAGGATTTCCTTGCCAGGATCTTGAAAATAGCCATTATTGATAACATTGGGCAACCTCACACATTACCTATTCTCACTCTCAGATGGATATGTATTACTCCTCTGAAATTACTGATAAGGGCAGTGTGGTACTCAAGTTTAGTACACAGGCTATTGCTAGAATAGGCAGGATATAAAACAAGCTCACTAAAGATCCTGCAAAATCAGCAAATAGGGGTGGAGACAGTAGCTGAAGGATAGAACACTCACCTGGGATGTGTATAGTCTTGAGTTTAAGCTCCAGCAATATAAAAAATTAGAAGCAGAGGACAAGTAACTGTTACCAAACAAAAAGAGGGTATAGAACCCAAAGATATAAATCCCCATCCTGTAAAGAAGAGGGGATAAAATGCACAATACAGAAATTATTTTTCCCCATCTGGGAATGAAATGGGATACCTGATTTGTGGTGGAAATACTCTGTTCAATCTCTCCCTAATCAATGATGCCTTGTTCACTTCCCTATATTAACTAACGACAATAGTCTAGTGTCCCTGTGATTCTTCTGCAGCACCAATGCATTTTGCTTGGGAATCCAGGAAATGATAAAAATATATGATATGTAGTCAGAGAAGTTTAAAGTTGAGGAAACAGAGCTCCACCATGGTGAAATGACCTCAAAATCACACCAGTAATGACCACACCCATGTCCTCTATCCCACAGAGTTTCTTTTCCTAAGTTCTACTGGCTGCCATGGTGGCTCCCCAGGTAATCACTATTAGGCTGGTTAGCTGCTGTACCAATATCATCTGTTCAATGAAATAATGATTCTGAGATCCTGGCAAACTAAACCATATGAAAGCAAGCAGCCCCAGGGAGAGACAGCATTTGACTCAGCACAGTCTTTTAATATATCCTGCCCGCTATCTCCCCATAGGCAAGGCATGGGGAGAGTTATAAAGTGTCTTTTTGCCTTAGCCAGTAAGCTGGTGTTGAAAGAAAGCAGAGCACAGCAACGTGAAAAATTCTGTTTTTTTAAAGGAAGCTTATGATCAAAGCGGGGATGAGGGGGTGACAAAAGGATAAAGGAGAGAGAAAATGGATTTTATTTAAAAGGTTTTCCTTGGGTTGAAAAAGAGACAAAAGTGTAGCAAGACATAGCTATCCTCTGTTAAAGGAATCCCACAACTTTTACTCTCCTGGTGGGTAACAGTCATGGAGATCATGTTCCATTGGTTTGGTCATGCAGCCAATTGGAAGCATGAAACAAAATGTGATCTATTTTAAATGTACTGCAGTTGAATTATTTAATTCAAAATTTAGCTGGTGCCACAGGCAGTGGAGCCAGGAGTAAGAAGAATGAGTGAAATTATTTCATTGAAAAGTGGTTTAATTTTTAATTATAAGAAGGGGCACTTTGGGAGAAAAAGACGATTGGCCCAGGCGAGCTGCATTTAGCAGTTTCTTAGCTGAAAGCACTCAAAAGTGTTTTGTGATAATGGTGTCCCATTGTCTGTCTGTTAGTGCTGCAAACTGATAGGAATCAGAGGAATCAACTGTGTAACTTCAGCAATCACAGTGACAACCATAAACTTGTGTTTGACTGGGGGAAATTTCCACAGATTTTTTTCCATTCATATAGATGCCAAAGGTGACCTTAAAAATCAGCTTTTTCTTTTAGTATTAGAGAAAGAAATGAGAATATAAAAGAGGTATAGAGCTAGAAACAAGGAACCAGGACTCTAGTTTCATTATTATGTAATTAATCCATTACCACAGACAAGTCACTTATCTCCTTACATCATAAGCTATTTAATATCATTCATATCTGCTGATTTTAATGATTTATTCCAGTTTTAAAATTTGTTTTTCTTGTTTTAATCCTAAACTAAATTCTTCTGCATACTTTGGTGTTCTCTATAAATAAAGCTCTTTGTAAAGAGTTTCTAAAAACAGTTACAAAGTAGTTTTCTACTAAGATATCATACAAAAGCTCATTATTGTACAATATTCTCCTGGAGTCCCTTAGAGAGGCTCAAATACTGATAGATCTGGATTTTAAATTGTTTTGTTATAAGTCCTGCCATCTTAGAGTAGAAACAATAGTATTATATACCAATACTTGTGAAATTTAAGTAAAACATTTCATGCAAAATTAGTTAAACATATGTTACAGAAAGAACATGTAATAAATGTTCATACAATCTTCACCTACATCATCATCTTCAACACTATTACCACAATCATTATCACCATTGTTCTCTTCCTCACTAGCTCCACTACCATGATTATATAATCATCAATATAATATGTTAGTCTATCTCTTATACATTGAGGTTATAACACCTAATATGAAAGGGAAATTAAAAATTTAAAGATAATAATGGTAACTTCACAATACTGTCCTCTATGTGAGGCTGAAGAAGAAAAACAGAAACTAAAGCCTGTGGATATTATATCACTTTGGCAAAGATACCTGAGTGCTATTTGTAGTGCTGACACCAGACATCTAATACACTCTGTGCCACAACAAATTTTTAAGATAAAATATTTCAAGAAATGGAATGAAGTTCTCTCTCTCTCTCTCTCTCTATATATATATATATATATATGTAGCCTCTATGCACAGTCCAACTTCTTTGATTCCCTCACATATCAGGAATCTGTATTAGAGACAACTGCAGTTTCATATTCATAATTCAACCTTGAATATGTAGAGGAGGGAGGCATGCATATTTATTTGTATATTAATATGAGTGTACAAGCACACATGTTCAAAAACATGCATTTATAATATATGTGGGTATATAAAAATATGCATTTGTTATCATTGCATGCATTATATGCTAAGCACATGAGTGTACACATGCCAAGTACACATCCATATGTGGCCATGCATACATTTGTATTCAGGCACAAGTGTATCCAAACACATCCACAATGACACATATGCACAGAGGATAATTTGTCAACACTGTGAACAGCTTTAGTAGAAGAGGGTGATGGTTTCTGCAATGCGGGCCAAGAATTGTCACTGAACTCCAGCTATGCTTCATAAACTTCTGGGACTTCAGTTACAGTGGGGTTTTAACTCTTAGTCTTCTAAAGTTAATTAAAACAACATTTTAAAAACTGATCTTGATATTGTTTGCATACTCTACAAGAAACAACATAAATTCAGTATGATGATGTGATGTTATGCATTATGTATGTTAACCTGCTCTCAGGAGCTTGCTTTCTGTATATCAAGTAATACTGTGTTACCTTGCTTGTCTCTGATTGGTTAAATAAATGCTGAGGCCTGAGATTGGGCAAAGACAGAGGTAGGTACGACTAAGGGGCTTCTGAATCAGAGAGCTTCATGGGTAGAAGAAGCCTCCGGTAGCCAGAAAAAGCCTCCAGAAGAAGTAGGAAGAAGCTGAAAGCAGGAAGGAGGACATATGCCATGGGTTAGAGAAAAGAACATCATTTCACATGGCCTGGAACATATGCAGAGTGTAGAGAAAAACAGTCCAAGGGGACTTACATATATATGGGACTTTATTCAGGGATACAATTATGAGCTAGCATAGATGGGCTAAGATTGTACAGTCCAGGCCAGGCCAAGGCTTGTTAAAATTCATCAGGTGTCAGTACGTACTCATTTATAATGACAGGTTAAGGGTTAACACTGCCAACCAATTAACCATAATAAAAATACTAAGTAAATAATTTAATTAGCCATTTTCTACAAATGGCACTCAATCACAGCAATTAGAATCCATGCTTACAGCCTGATAGGCCTGGGTGAAAGACAATTTCCTAGTTCTTTGACTAAGGAACCAAACCTGAATGCATGTCAGTGGTGCAGCTCTCTTAACAAAATCTCTTGCCTTGCAACAAAGGCAGAGAGATAAGGCCTTGGCTCTCCCTATGTATTGAAACACTAGTAGCCTTCTAGACAGAGCTAGAGATCAAACTTAACCTCCTATATTAAAAATGGAGGAATTCATAATGTCTCAATAAATTTGGATTCCATTTGAGTTTGTTTCTCTTAACATGCAAATGATTTTTATGCTGGCTGACAATGGTGGTTCTATGTATCCCTTTTAAGAAAGATCAGACTAAGATAAGCTTAAAAGAGAGAGCTTACAGATAAAATGCTAAGTTGCCGCCAATGATAATGGGGGAAGGAGGTAGGTCCTTCCTGATAGATAATACAAAATTGATGGCAGCTGAAGCTCAGAGCTCCCTGGCTCTACTTGTCAGGGCTCTCTGTGACAGGGCCACCAATGAAATACAGTCACAACTAGATTCCAAGGAATAATGAACAGAGCTTTAATTGCAGCATAGGATGGCACAACTAGACCATGGCTCTTGGAATGTTCTAGTTTCTTTGCTTGATTTTTGTTTAGATGTCTTGGGTTTTCCCTATATCAGGAGGTAAAAGGGATAGTTTTCTGGTTTGGCATTGCTAAAACATGAAAGATTTTTAAGGATTTGGACTGATTTGGAATTGTGACTGCTGTTCAGAGTTACTCTCTAGGTTACAGAGATACTGTAATTTGAGATTTAGTAAAATATTTGAGCAGGGAGTAATGGCACATCCCCTTAATCCCATCACACTGGAGACAGAAACAGGCAGATCTCTGAATTCTAGACCATCCTGGTTTAAACAAAGAAGTCAGGGTGGGACCCCTGATGATAAAATAAGGCTGCTTGCTAAAGACAATCTAGAATTCAAAATGACACCTCTTTTTCCTTGAAGGTACCATGCAAGTTTTTGTTTGGTCATAAATAATAATGTCCTTACTGATCTAATGGATAAATACATATAATCCTAAATTTATGTAAAGAGAAAGTTGTCACAACCCAGTCTCCTTAGGTATCCATCTCCCACGGGAGAACTGGTTTCAAGAACCATTTTGCCCCTAAAAGAGATATGTGAATCACTGTTCTTGGTGGCACACACCTTTAATCCCAGCACTCAGGAGGCAGAGGCAGGTGAATTTCTGTGAGTTCAGGCCAGCCTGGACTAAAACGTGAGTCCAGGGCAGGATTCACAGAGTAATCCTGTCTCAAAAAAAAAAAAAACTTTTAAAAAATTAAGAGAGGGGGGAGGGAGGGAGGGAGGGAGGGAGGGAGGGAGGGAGAGAGAGAGAGGGAGAGAGAGAGAAAGGTCAATGGAAAGCCAGAGACAGAGGCAGGGGGAGGCATGCAACTTGCATGTCCTCCCCCTGCCAACAGTTAAGAAAAGATAACATAAAATAGCATATCATTCTATTCTAAATCTCAAGAATGGGGCTCCCATCGGACAATTGGAACTCAGACTAACATAAAATGGTTTAATTAATACAATTGTTTAATAGAGGCAATTCAATGAATTAAATTTATACCTTGATCCCAAAACTTGGGAGTTAAGAAAAAACAGGTTCCTTGTGTGTTTGAGGTCAATCTAATCTACAGAGCTCTACAGAGCAAATCAGGACAGCCCAAAATAGAAAGAGAAACTCTATCTCAATAAAGATAGATATATCGACATAGAAATTAAATCTCCAAGGAAAGGAGAAAAGGAAAGAAAAAAATATGAACTCATAACTTTGATCCCAAATGATGGGTGACAAAGACAGAGACAGATAGGTTTTTTGTGAGTTTGAGAACGAACTAATCTATCAACAGCCAGACCTACACAGAAAAACTTGTCTCAATCAATTAATAAACGTATGTCAACTGTAGAGGAGAATACTTAAACTGCATACAGATTTATCCTGAATTTTCAATTTGAAATTGATTATAGCCATACACATGCAATAATAATTACAGAAAAGAAAAAAGGTCTTCCATACAAACTGATAGATATCATACTTGATAGTAAAGGCCTCCTACAGATGTTGGCAACAAACAAAAGAATAAACAAGCATCCTTATATTTGCTGATTCCACAATGTCAGAACAGTTCAGACTGGCTAAAACATATATATATATATATTATTGACTATATATATACATAGTCAATAAAAATCTTCTTGGCTACATAAAAGCCACAAGAATTACTATCACATGCCATCTTTTCATATGGTATGAATGGAGACTTACAAATGTATTTCTTCTGTTCAAATAAAGAGCAGAAAATCTTCCCTTATCTGTTACAAGGCATTTTTGTAATTACAGAACTGCATGTTACTTGTGAGAAATTATATATTTTCAGAACGAAGGGACCAGACACCAAAGAAGGGAAGTAGTCCAGATGATCCAGCTTCACAGAATGCCTCAATAGCTGTTTCCTCAAAAATCTGCATCTAAAACAACTTCAAAATGGCTTGCTAAGATGGTCCAGCCTCACAGACTGTTCCACTCAGGACTTCAATGAAGCCCTGAATTTTATCACCCAAAGTTCAACTTTAGACTACAAACTGCTCAGGACATTCAAATTGCTGAGCACATAGAGACTGGACAATAAAAGTTACTATTAAATTGCTTAACCATTTTTTCCATTGTATTGGGTTCCTAAAAAGGCTTTCTACATCCCAATTTAGCAGGAATCAATTTTAAGAGAGTGACGTTCCATTCCCAAAAGGTGCGGTGGATGACTTTTTTGGCTATTTAATGTGTTATAAATGTTATTTAGGAGGATTAGTTACAAGTTGTTAAATGGTCTTGTTAAGCAAGGTATAGGAGGATAGACTCCAGGATTTCTCTTTTTCTTTTCTCTATCCTTCTTTCTATCTTATATAGGGGGAGAAGACTTAAAAAGAAGAAAGAGGGGGAATATGGGCATATAATATAGAAATGATAAGATATAAAGGTAGATTATTGATTCTGCTCTGAAACTTAAAGCTGTTGATATTCTCAAAATAAGAGTATCTTTTGACACTGGTATAGAATTTTAAATATTGATAATAAAATAAGGATAATTTTTATTCATTGGTATAGAATTTTATATTTTGACACATATATGTATATTTCAACTCTTATATAAGGCATTGTGCCTATGCAACTCATTTAAAAGTACAGGTTTCATTCAAATCCTTTTATGGATTGCTATTGCAAACTGTTTAGGAGTCTGGGTAATACAAGTTGATGGTTGGTCAGTCAAACTCCTGGTTATGACCAATACTAGCCTTAATTTATCACAAAAACATTCTTCCTAGGTTAACCAGATAGTAAATGGTTAAAAATATACAGTTTGCTTGTTCAAACACTGATAGATTTATAATTAAATCAATAGATATCTTCTCAGCGGCATACAGAAAATGGAATTTAAAGATGTTTTTATTATTTTAAAAACTGTTTAATTTAAGACAGTCACCTCCTGACAGCTCCCATTTGACTTGGTAGGAGACAATGAGCATCCAAAATCTCCATCACTATATAATTCCTACTGGGCAAAAATGTCCATGCTCTCTCAACAGACTATGTACAGTCCAAAGATGAACCAGACTTAAATGCAAGTAAGTCGGTGGCCTGATGCTTCAGAGACAGAATGGGAAAAACCTTCTTGTTTCTTGCAGCACAATGTAGTCTATGAGATATGCTTGGCCAGAAGGCTAATGTTGATGCTACAATGGTATCGAGAAATATTTGGGACTATTATACAGCAAACTGTCATTTTTCCGATCTGGAAGCTGCTCTCCTATGCTTTCTTCTCACTCTAATAATAACTTTATTTCTTCTTATGTCTTTGATGGGGTTGAGGACAAAACATATATAAAATTTCAATTGAATATGAGTTGTTAGGGATTTAAAAGGATATTTTCAAATCTAAATGAAATCTTTAGTTTTATAACTATAGGATATGATAGAAAATATTTAGATTCAGAACTTTAGACACACCAAGATAGATGATTTTTTTCTTCTACAAAAGTGTCTGATTCAAATAGGCTAAACATTATGTGTATAATTTTTATATATGGTTTTATTGATTGTTTCCTACTAGTTATTACTGTTTTTACTATATGAGTTTTTAAAAAGTTAATTTTTTAGACAAAAGGAGGAAATTGATGGGGTTTTTGTATGCATTCTAAATGTTATCCTGCTCCCAGAAGCTTGTGTTCTGTACATCAAGTAATGCTGTGTTACCTTGCTAACTTGCTTGTCTCTGATTGGTTAGATAAATGGTAAGTCCTGAGATTAGACAAAGACAAAGGTAGGTGGGATGAAGGGGCTTCTGAAGGAGAGAGGTTCATGGGTAGAAGAAGCCTCCAATAGGCAGAAAAACACTCGAGAAGAAGAAGAAAGAAGCCAAGAGCACAAGAGCAGGGAGGACACATGCCATGGGTTAGAGAAAAGAACATCATTCCACAGTACAAAGATATAGATAGATAGATAGATAGATAGATAGATAGATAGATAGATAGATAGAGATATATAGATATAGGTTTATTCAGGTATAGAATTATGAGCTAGCGTAGATGGGCTAAGATTGTACAGTCCAGGCAAAGGTTTGTTAAAATCAATCAGGTATCTGTGTGTACTCATTTAAAATGGCGGGTTAAGGAGTAACACTGCTGACCAATTAAATATAACATAAATACTAGTAAATAATTAAATTAATTATAAATGGTGCCCCATGTAATTTAATTATTTACTTCTACATCAGCCTTTGTTAGTTCAGATAACAGAACATGGAGAACTGAACTTGACAATGATTCTCAAACATCAGGCTCATAGGAGAATATTTGAGATGCTAGGAACTGGTGCTACACCTCAACCCAGATATTGGTGATTAGTCTATGGTGGAGCAGAAAAATGCATTTATCAATCCCCAATAGTAAATTATATGCTGTAAATTCATAGGGTGTTATTTGAGGAACACTGAATCAAAAATTATCAAATCTTTTCATTTTACTAAATAGGCAAAAGACTATCCAAAAGTGTACCCTTCTTAATGGCATATATGTGCCTTTTTACCTTATAATAGGACTTGCAATATCTTCACTTCTCACCCAAATCCTTGCCCTGTCAACTTTTCTTCAGCATTTGAAAATACATGAACAGCAACATATGTACCTGCCTGCTACTCTAGCATTTATGGATGAAGAAAATTGAATCCCAAGAGCCACCTGGAAAGCATGTTTATCTGGAAGAACTAGCATCCAGTTCAAGTGAGAGGTCCTATCTCAAGATAATAAAGTAAAGTTAGACAGAAGAAACCACTAAGTTCCTGCTCTGGCCTCCACATATGGGACATGTGGGCATGCACACTGCATATTCATGTATGTGTACCCCCATACACACAAATTAGTTCATTAATTAAAAATAAAGATACAAAGAAAGTGAACAGTCAAAAAATTATAAGAATTATGTTTCTGCTTAAAAGGAAGTGACTGAATTGGGAATAAATTGTTTACTATGTTTGTTCCTATATGATGATGTCATTTTATGGTAGGTATTTTATTGTATGATAGGTGCTGTACTTAAACTGTCAATTTGAGCACACACAGGAAGATCTGATTAAAGTGGTTAAAACTATTGGATTATCTATCAACTTATTTTAATTAAAGGTATATTGTTTGCATAAATTTAAACTACATGATGTCAAGATTAATGCATGTTTACGAGTAATTATTTTTTTCTTTTTTAATATTTTAAAATTTTATTTTTCTTTTATTTTTTTTATTTTTTATGAATAAATTTTTTTGTTGCTTCAGGTTACATCTCCATTATATTGTCCTCTTTCTCCCCTTCCCGGCCCCGCCCTCCCACCCTCTACCCCCTAACCCTTCCATCCCACTCCTCTGGAGTGGAGTGTCCCTATATAACAGTCACTTGCCCCAGTTCAGAAGTCGTATGAGGGCCAAGAGCCTCCTCATACACTGGGGCCCTACAAGGCAGTACCACCAGTGAAAAGTGTCTCATTGATAGGGAGAGAAAACTAAAAAACAAACAAACAAACAAAGTCTATGTCCATGTTCCCTTTGGTGCATTGGTTGTAGTATAGATATCCTGTACTATATAGCTAAAATCCTACTATAAGTGAATAGATGCCAAGTACATCCTTCTGAGTCTGGGTTAGCTCCCTCAGGATGAGCTTCTCTAGTTCCATCCATTTGCCTTCAAATTGCATAATTTCATTGTTTCTGATAGCTGAGTAATATTCCATTGTGTAGATGTACCACAGTTTTTTAATCCATTCTTCAGTTGAGGGACATCTTGGTTGTTTCCAGTTTCTAGCTATTACAAATAAGGCTGCTATGAACATAGATGAGGAAACTTCCTTATAATTCTGAGAGGAGTCATTGGGGTGTATAACCAGAGGTGGTATGGCTGGGTCCTGAGGCAAAGCTATTCCAAGTTTTCTAAGATATTGCCATACTGACCTCCATAGTGGTTGGACAAGCCTGCACTCCCACCAGCAATGGAGGAGTGTTCCCCTTTCTCCACACCCTCGCCAGCATGTGCTGTCATGTAGTATTGTCATCATTTTCATGTGTTTCAGCTGTGGTGAGGTTGTCAGGACTTGATGCAGTAGCATAGTTGTATTTTGTTGGAATCATGGCTCCCTGACTTCTTTTTTTTCTCTGACCTTTAGCCATTTGGATGTTCTTAGCTGTCTGCTCCTTTTGTCTTCTGGGCTTGGATCCAAAGGGGGTGCTTTGGTGTAGCAGTTGAATTGTTTGATGATCTGTCGCTTTCCACTGGCTGTATGGTGCCTTGTGTGGAGGTTCTGAGTGTGTCTGTCCCCGAGAGCTCACCCCTTCCTGTTTTGTCCCAATTGGGGACTCAGGTGAGGAATTGTGATGGTGATGTGTTCCTGTAGATTCCTAGAATCCAACTGGTCTTCCTATAGATGACAGTGAAGATTCGCAGGCCTTCAGCTTATGTGTTGGACTGTGTTGGTTGTCCTACCCTGCTACTTACAGAAGGATCTCAAGTTCAATGTTCATCTAATAGCCAGACACACTGTGGGCTGTTGCAGCCTATTCCCAGGCAATGAGGAATGGCCTGGGATCGTTTCACTGCTCCCATGACAGAGGTCTCTATGTTGCACATTGAGTGTTCAGCCTGCAGTGGCTATGGTGGTATGGTTCCTGTACACCGCAGTGGAATCCTGCAGCTCAATCCAGCTGCAGCGTTTGTTTGTTTTTTTCCCCCAATTACTGTAAATCCAATAGAGGGACCTGTCCAGCACCCCTCTGGGGTTGCACAGATAAGTCTGGGCTTTCCAAAATGCAGCTGTGGATCCGCTGGATGCTGGGCTGATGTGTTGTGGAACCCTCAGCTGCTGCGCGCCCTGCCGCTGCATGCCTACTGAGAAATAACTTTTTCTTAATATTCGTTAACTGACCATCCTAAGATGGTTGCTCCATATCTGGTCATTTTCTTTGAACTGAAAACAAGATAAAAAAATAGCTGAAAAAATAAGCTAACCCCATTTGTTCCTTTCATTGGAAAATAAAAAGAAATTTAGGAAAGTTTAGAAGGCTACAGTTCATGCATTTCTGGGGAGGATTAACCTGGAAATTTCCTTTCTGAAATAAAATGAATAATGTCACAAATATAGAGAGCTTTGGAATATTGTCTTGACATATCTATCAAAATGAGGAAATCTAGGAATGATCCTTATAATATAAAGATGGAAGAACAGAGTTTTCCTCCATGGACTATGTAAGTGATGGTAGGTGAGATAGCTCTCTTTAGCAATATTCAAGAGTTCTTTATATGTCAAGAACTAAAGCAGATTTTTTTAAGCAAAAAATAGAAGCACTCCTCTTTTTTATCAGTTAAGGCTAATTGAGAGCAATGCTTCAGATCAGTAGACTGTGATGGAGACAGTGTGTTCTATTTGATGCATGCCATTGGTATATCCTTTGAATGGTATATTTGAACTCTGTACATCTTAGGAGAAATAATAAAACTCACAAATTTTAGAAAGATCAAAGCAGGAGCCACCTCAGCAGATCTTTTCTAAACCAGATTCTCTTGCACTCCATGTTTCTAAAACAACCTTCCTTCAATAATACATCTAGCTATTTCTGTTCACAGGCCCTTTGCATTTGCCATTCCCTCCTTAACACTCTTTTTATATAAGTTCTTCTTTATTATTTCTAACTCAATTGACTTAACCCAACTGATAGGATCACATCCCCTGTTTTCACCTCATAATATGTGCAATAGCTACTATATCTTCCTGCTGTACAATTTTATGACTGTCACATCCATGTAGTTCATTCTATATTTGTGTACATAAGGAAAAGAGCTAGGTGTAATTACACAACTTTTATCTTTACACCTCTATCATATAAGCCAACAAAAAAGTAGGAATTCAGTAAAGACTTACTACAATAATTACCTGAATGCAAAAAAATAATGTTGCAGACTTTCCTAGTATACCTGGGCTTCATGAAAGAAATAGCATGTGATGTCTCTGAGCTCCAATTTATGTATTTTATAATTGGGTAAAATGAACAATAAGGCTCTTCTGAGCCATTTTTTTTTCCTGAGACCCTGTCTCAGTTCCTACCTCTACCTGTGTCTTTTCTGTGTGGACCTAAATATCTTTGCTTATCATTCATCAGCCTCAATGTCCTCTGTAAAACACATATAGTGAATCTTCAGGGCCAGGATCATGCCTGAGGTCTCAGTGAGGTTTTGGAACCCAGGAAGGAGGAACACAAAAACTTCAGGGTGAGAACTGGAGAGATTCTGCTGAGTTGTGAGTTTTTCAGGTGATCTCAGCAGGTTCACCTGTGTCATTCTCAATGGGACACAGCATAATATATGGACTCATTTATAAAGGAAATGAAAAAGAAACGGACTCCTTATAATAAACACCATTAATTCACTACTCTAGACTCCACCATTTGAACAGCAAGAATTGAACAGATTAAATTGTCATTTATCAATTGCATTCTGTTATTTTGCATGTTGGAAATGACCAGCCAACACAACAGCATGCAGACAACAGCACGACTACTAATTAGCATATATATTGTTAATCCGGTTGTAAATTTATGGCAAACAGCAATATTTTACACTCCAGTAAAGTTAATAAATGAAGCTTTGGGCTATAAAAATTTCATGTTCCTTTGTGCAAAGGTCAATTATAAATAGTTAAGCACATATTCATTCAAAAGCTTGAGGCCTCACAGCCAGGAAAATGAAATATATTCTGGTCAATTTACAGTGTGACTGGACTTGCCTTTCATTTTATAGCCTCCATGACATCCTTTTTCACTTGTCAACACAGTCTGGGATACTGGAGAACTCCTCTGCCTGGAGAGACTGAATGAAATGAGTATGTAAATATTCCTGGTCCTGTGGCTTGACACCCAGAATTTCTTCAATAAATGTTAGTTTAATCTAGAAGGGGAAAGCCTTATGAAAGAAAGAATAATGGAAATTCAGAGAGACACAGAAACCTCTATGCCTGTTCAAATCACTTCAAATTAGGATGAAAAGACGTCATCTCTAATCATAGTCTAGTATATAAGCAAGTGCCCTTGGGGCATCCTCTATAGGTGTTATTTGTTCTATTGGGAGAAAGGAAGTGAGTGTGTCTCTTTTGTATTCCTGTTACATATTGTTGCATATAAAATGTCCCAAATTCAGATTGTTTTTCATTGTTTTAAAGATGTGATCAAACTATACCAGGCAGAGTTATAGAGAAAGAGAGATCTTGTGGCTAGATAGGTCATAGGCCATGTGGGATAACCTATTACTATTACTGTACTAAATGCACCAACTACTAATAACTTATTATATTTGTAGATTTGTGTACTGCTCAACCCTTTTCAGAGAACTTTTATTTACAATAGATGGCAACACAGAGACCTACAAATGGTCAGGTTCAGAGAATAAGACACTGTGGATATATATTGGATGTTCAACTCTAAATGGTACATAGATATCATGCATCCACCTCCCAAGGCTCAGAGATCATGGCAGAACTGAAAGAGGAAAGATTTTAAGAATCATAGATCACTACAAACAAACAGTAGATTTTGGTCACAGTAGGAACAGTTTTACTTATGCAGGCACAGCAATTGAGATAGCATTCGTAAAACCTAATCAGGCTTGGGACATAAAATTTTAACATGGAATTTGGTAGGTAAGAAGTACCATCTCTCCCCAGCCTGCCAAGTTCCCTGAGTCATGCCCAGTTACCTTTGGTTTGCTTCCCCCTGAGAACCGTTGTCCTGATACTACTCCACTGGCCTTCACCAGTCCTGGTGCACCAGGAATATCCAGATTAGATCCCTTTTCCCCTTATCCCCCAAATGCCCTGCCCTCTGAGTCCCATGGGGCAGGTCGAGCTGCCCTAAAGGACCCTGTCGTGTCCCTGGAGCAACATTGTCTAGACACTGCTCCACCAGCCTTCACCAGACCTACTGTACCAGGACATCCAGAAATATCCAAGGACAAGATGGTGGCTTAAAGCCAACCTAACAATAAAATCAATAAGAGTCAAGGCAAAATGGCACCTTAGGAGCATAGCTGTCCTACTATAGGAAGCCCCAGATATCCTAACACAATCAATGCACAAGAATATGACCTTATTGCTGACCTTATAAAGATGATAGAAGCCTTTAAAGAAGAAATGAATAAATCTCTGAGAGAAATAGGAGAAAAATAGAATCAAACAAGTGAAGAAAATAAATAACATTGTCCAGGACATGAAAATGGATGTAGAAGCAATAAAGAAAACACAAACTGAGGGAATCCTAGATTTGGAAAACCTAGGGAAGAGAATAGGGACTAAAGACACAAGATCAGATCATCAACAAAATACAAGAGATGGAAGAAAGAATATTGTTGACCCAGAAATGAAGCCACACACCTATAGTCACTTAATTTTGGACAAAGAGCCAAAACTGTACAATGGAAAAAGGACAGCATCTTCAACAAATGGTGATGGTCCAATTGGATGTTGACATGTAAAAGAATGAAATTAGATCCATACTTATCACAAAACTTAAGTCCAAATGGATCAAAGACCTTAACATAAGGCCAATCACACTAAATCTACTAGAAGAGAAAGTGGGGAAAACCCTGGAACTCATTGGCACAGGTGATAACTTCCTGAACAGAGCAACAACAGCTCAGGCTCTAAGACCAACAATCAATAAATGGGACCTCATGAAACAGAAAAGATACCATAAGACACTGTCATTTGAACAAAATGGCAGCCTACAGATTGGGAAAAAAAAAATCTTCACCAACCCCACATCTGACAGAGGGCTAATATCCGTAATGTACAAAGAACTCAAGAAATTAAATGCCAAGAAACCAAATAATCCAGTCAAAAAATGGGGAACAAAGCTAAACAGAGAATTCACAAGGAGGAATTCCTAATGGCTGAGAGACACTTGAAGAAATCTCAGCATCCTTAGTCATCAGAGAAATGCAACTCAAGACAACTCTAAGATTCCATCTCACACCTGTCAAAAAGGCTAAGACCAAAATCTCAAATGACAGTACATGCTGGCAAGGGTGTGGAGAAAGGGGAACCCTCCTGCATCGCTTGTGGGAGTACAGACTTGTGCAACCACTATTTGGGGGAGCCTGGCAATATCTTAGAAAACTTGGAATAGCTCTGCCTCGGGACACAGACATAACACTGCTGGGTATACAGCCAAATGATTTCTCACTAAATCACAAGGAAGTTTCCTCATCTATGTTCATAGCAGCCTTATTTGTAATAGCTAGAAACTGGAAACAACCCAGATGTCCCTCAACTGAAGAATGGATTTAAAAAATGTGGTATATCTACACAATGGAATACTACTCAGCCATCAGGAAAAAAAAAAAAAAAAAACAAAATCATACAAGTTGCAGCCAAATGGATGGAACCAGAGAAGCTCATCCTGAGTCAGCTAACCCAGACCCAGAAGGGTGCACATGGCATCTATTCACTTATAGTCAGACTTTAGTCATATAGTACAAGATAACTATTGTAAAAAGAAATATGGCTAATTAAACTATTTAACCAGTATTTATATTACATTTAATTGGTTTGGTAGCTGTTAGTGTTTAAGCAGCCATTATAAATGAGCATACACAGACCGCATGGATTTCTAACAAGCCTTGGCCTGAATTGTACAATCCTAGCCCATCTAAGCTAGCTCATAATTTTATTACCCAAATATGATCCCATATATACATATGTCCCCTTGGACTGCCATTCTCCACGATATGCCAGTGTTCCTGGCCATGTGGAATGAGGTTCCTTTCTCTAACCCATGGCATGTGTCTTCTTCTTCCTGCTTCTGGCTGAAATCAATTAATCCTCTGTCTAAAGTGCAAGCTTCTTGTTCTAATCTCAGGAAGTTCCACCTTTCTCTGTCCTTGCCCAATCTCAGGCCTTGGCATTTTATTTAACCAATCAGAGTCAATATAAATAACAGACAGCAAACAGGACCAATTAACATTTAGAATGCTTAACACTATCCCAACAAACTATACTACAAGGAATGCACCAAAGGGAAAATGAACATAGACTTTTATCCTGTCAATGAGACCCTTTGCCCTAATGGTGCTGCCTTGTAGTTCCCAATGTATGAGGAGGCTCTTGGCCTTCATATGACTGCTGAGCTGGGGCACAGGACTCTTATGTAGGGACATTACATTCCAGAGGAGTGTGATGGAAGGGATAGAGGGTAGAGGGTGGGAGGGCAGGACTGGGAGGGGCAGAAAGACGACACTGCAATGGAGATGTAACCTGAAGTAATAAATATTTTTTAAAAAGAATATTATTCCTAGGATGTGGAATGTCAAAGAGAAATAAATAAAAATGGTAGCAGCTTTAAATGTAAGACCCACAGGTTAATTTTCAACTCTTTCTTGGGGAGCAGGAAATGCATTATGCAAGATGTTCCAATGTTTTGAGATGAAATTAGGAAAAAAATGTTTAACATCAGGCCAACCATATAAACTTCACAATACTGAGAGTTCATAATTTACTAAAAGATTGGATAAACCATCTACCTCCATCGTGGGCTTGAAAGCCATTTTATAATACAGACAAACTAAATTCATTCCTGTTTATGATTAAAACTGTTTCTCAAGGATTGGGCTATGGCCCACCTGTAACTTTAACTACTAATGGTTCTTTTGTACTGCTTGTTCCAGGAATGGACAACTGTGCCACTGTTTCAAAAATTTGTTATGACCACCTTGTTAGGCCTCCCTTGTTATGATCACCTTGAAACTCTGCCTTTGTTTCAGGTGGTTGTTATGACCAATTGTTAGTCTTATGTTCTGCTTTTGTAAAACCACATTTTTGTCTGCCAAATACCCCATTTGGAAAGCCCTACTCCTGAGCTATAAAAACCTTTATCTTCTCCATGTTCAATACTGATCTCTTGAATCTAGCCTTAGGGGTTATTTCCATGAATAAATGAGCTTGTTTTACTTAAAAAGAAAGAAAGAAAGAAAGAAAGAAAGAAAGAAAGAAAGAAAGAAAGAAAGAAAGAAAGAAAGA